>KZ308144.1:3355135-3458341 GCA_000376725.2 Ladona fulva
CGTAAAGGTAATACCCTTAACAACAATTTTTTGTGTTAAAAATTAAGGAATAATCTATGTATTACATTTAACAGTGTTGCGTTTCTCTTTCTAAAGCAAAGGACTGTTAATCTCTACAATGTTATACGTAGAGATGATAGTTTTTTTGTGTACGTATTTAAATATTATTTAATTACTTGATATAAAATCTCTAAAAACTTTTAATTAATTGCTTTTCATATTCATCCTTACGGAATTTCTGATATTTTTATACTTAGTGTTTATTTTCATGCTATATACTTTGTCCATGGTGATACGCTTAGTGTTAAAACGTATATTTGCTTTACGGTGGCTTACCACAGAACATTAATAAATTATTATAGTTATAAAAAGTATTATAAAATTAATATATCATAGTAAAATAAATATTTAGAACTTCCAGGTTAGAATGTTTGAATATCTTTCAGAAGGAAAGTTTGAAATTCGAAAAGAAACATTCGAAGATTAGCTGGAAGCCGAAATAATCACTACAAACTTCGTTTATTACATGTATTGATGCAATGGAATCTAAAAATGATCGAATTTGATGAAACTTAAGAAATAAATTCCTGTTATTTTACACGGTGACATTCCTTTGTATGGGTATGGGTGACTAATGTTTTACAGATTTTTTTACTTCGGCCTGGGAGAGATTCATGGGAGCGTTAAGTATTCCTTGAATGTTTTTCATAGTCATAAAGTTATTTAAACTTGGTGAAAGTTAAGGATTCCTCAATTCAAAATGGAAACATTTTTTAAAATCTTCAATATTAAGCTATTATAACAAGTAAAAACTAACCATTCTAAAATTGTAGCAGCAATATTTCAATTCACAATACATAAATGGTAAGTTTGAAAGTGAAAAGGTGAAGCACCAGGTCATACATAAATGGCAAATTAGAAAGTACTGTAATTATCCATCAAAAATGATATGCCTAAAAGATAAACAATATTTATGCGACGGAAGATATGTTATCTCCATTACTCCAGTCATCCAATATATGTTTGAGTGTTTCACAGCCGTTGACAGCCAAAAAAAATAACGTGATGCTCAGAAGGATATAGATCATCAATAAAAATTCTTGTTTCTTAAAACGGTAAGATTTTATCAATGCTTACACTGGCATAATACGTGCATGGAAATTAATGATGCAGATATTCAGCATTGAAATCAAATATGTAACTAAACCATCTCGAAATACCCTCCAGTAAACGTCCACAAGAAAATTTAGCAAATAATAGGGTTATCAGTGAAGTTAACAACACAGAATACTCAAATTCTAACACTTTAACTAAAGCCATATTTAATCAAATAAATCAGTATGAAAACACCCACTGTCACTCATAGGAAAACACCAATTTATTGGACATACATTCCTAACTAATCAATGAATCAATCAGGCCAACTGATGGTTAGACCAGTTAGACGACTTGTCATACCTTAACTAATCTGTCAATTAAAGAACTACACAAGTATAAACAGATATATAAAACATAAAGATATATAGGATTAGTTTTTTTACTGATTTAAGAAATATGGTCCAAAATGATTAAGACCTCGTGATAAAATCTTTGACTTGAAACTTACAAATATAATAAATAATTTAAATTAGGTCGACACCCTCTGACCCACTATTTAGTAATTGCTTGAAGGAAGAGAAACAAAACAATTCAGCAGAGGGAAAGCAGCGATAAATCACCAGGAGGAAGGAACTTGAAAGGAGGAACTGGTGGGGGAAGACTTGAAAAATGACGCCGACACAAAAGTTTGGGCAACAACGACGGAGTCGAGGTCGGTTGCTTCTGGTATAAATAGATAAATGTACTGGGAGGACAGGGGATGGGTGACGAGTTTTGGTAAAAGGGAGCGAGGCATTTTGCGTAAAAGCTGTTGATTAAGGCGTGGGGAGCGGTGATAGGAGTTGAAAATAAAAGGGGTGAGGGATGGGTTTGAAATTCGCTTCGGTAGGAGATGAGGACAATGCTACGCTCGGCCAGCCATTACAATAATGAATCTGGAGAGACTTTAACGCCTCGCTCTGTCTCCATCATTCTCTCTTTCTCTTCAATTAGTTAAATGCTCGCAGGGAGAAGAGAGGTGAACCTTTTCCTTTGATTTTTAAGGTTTCTTCGTGGAATCGAGGAGCCGAGAGTAAAGAATGAGGTAGCTTTTGGAGGATGGGGAAGTCAAAAAACTTCATTCACGGAGGGAGGTGAAAGGAGCCTTTCTTGAACGATAATTTCCTCGGAGTGGAAAGTTTCGTTAACCGAGTTACAGTCTCCGTCATCTGATTATCTCTCCGTAGTTGTTTGGTGTAATTAAGGAATCCCTTCTAAATATGTAGACGTTATATTCTGACGTTGACTGATGCGTGGTGGACGTATATGATTTATACATGAAGGTTATTTTTCAACGGGGAGCGTTAATACATATTGTTTCTCACATGATGATAGCAATTCTTCTGCTCTTGCACTCAATATATTGTAACTGAACAGAGAAAAGAAAAAGAAATTAACCCTAAATTTATCGTCCACTTCGAAGCAGAGCATAGCTTAAAGATGTTGTTATAAGTAAAATATGAATCATGTTCCTTAGTAAGTTTCCGCACTGTGTATATGAGACTCGGCATTTTCTTGGGTTCAACCGCGATGAATAGTTGAAGTTTCGCCTTTGCCGTCGAAATTTTCGTTACAAATAGTTCATCGAGGTAAAACCACAGAAAATGAAAGGGAAAAGGAATAATGTTTTCCACAACTCATGAGTAAAAAGTCATACTAATGGAAATGACTAAATGAAACTAATTGAAATGTGAAGATTTGCTATTAACTTTCTTTCTTCAAATCTCTATATAGATATTTGGATATTTTAGGAAGACATAAATTATCTCTGAAATGATAATACTTTCTGCTAACTTTATGAGTGTGATTTTAACCTTAATACAGCTACCTTTCCATTTTATTCATAGATATTTTTACATTAATCACCTAAATTCCATAATGGTTATGATTAGCGATGATAATAGCAAAACCATAATCGAACGAATTGAGACCTAATGTCTATTGGGAATTATGTTACAGTTAACTCTTCATCAAAAAGCTTACCCCTCCTTCACTATGACCGGCTGTTCATGTTCATGTTCTCGAAATACCTCGAAATGCAAATTCAGTTTTTTGTTCTTAACTAGTCTGATTATTTTTCAAGACAAAACAAAACGACTAAAGTAATATACCTTCATAGTCAATATAAATATAAATTTCATAAAATTAATCTAAAATATTGAATTGCAAGGATTGTCGTCAGCAAAATGATTAGATATTCCTCTTATACGCTGTCTTAAGGACGGAAGAAAACGTCCTCAATAGCCCAAAGACTTTCACACACTCGTCAGGTTTGAAATGGCCACTAAGGAGCCGAGTCACTAGCTCCGGCATTACTATGCAAGTAGGCGTTTCTTAAAAGGGAAGAAAAGAAGCATCGTGGGCGTGAGCCTTCGAAGCTCGCCGCGAGACGTATAATGTCGGGAGGGGTGTAAAAGCTCCAAAACGTGATGAAACTGCGGAATTAAGGATTGGCATCCTTCTGGTTGGGTCTTTTTACGACGAAAACTTCAGACGAGAAGATTATGAGGCCAGAAGCTGAAGGAGATTCCAGTGGACGAAGGTTATGGAGTTGGGAAAAGACGTCGAGGAATCTTAAGCCAGGCTCGTTCTCATTTTTGTGGTAGATGAAGACTCATTAGAAACAATTCCGAATATAAAGTACAAATATACTGAAAGTTGTTAATTGAAAATTTTTCCTGAGAGCTTGATATTTGAATCGTTTAGATGGTATAAAGTTTCAAAAATTTGAAGAGGACGTTCAATAAATGAAGCAGAAATCATTCATACACAATCCCGTACATTACTGTTGGCTTCTAAAAACAGTAATTTCTAAAGTAACAGTAAAAGTCAATCACAACATGATGTCCTCCAGTATTTATACGTTTTTATTGGTTTCCTAGTAAATACACTATGGAAATTCGAAGACAATTGACTCTTTACCCCTAAAACGTATTTGATATTTACCAGAGAACTAGTTTATGTACAAATTTGTCTTCAATTTTAAACATAAAGCAGACTACAATTCGGAAGTAAACAGCAATTTTAACTAAAATGATAAGGATGAATCCGGAGAAAAATGCATCGAATCTTCTTATTTCGTAGCTTGCTTCAAATGGTGCCCACTTCTGAAAAGTCCCATTTGGCGATTAAGATAGTAACTATCCAAATAGTTCCTTCATGTAACAACATCATTGATACGTCTTTAAAATTCAACGATTAATTCTCTTTAAAAAGCCCGTCGCCGAGATATTTTGTGGGAACCCTCCCTTACCACCCCGAATCTTGGGCGTACATTACTGGGATGAAAATATCCCTCCTGAGTCACCATGGATATGTGTCATCCAGTTTTCCAGTGAAAAGAGGGAGGCAAAATGCGTTGAAGATATGTTAATCTCTCATAACGCATCTAGCCCAAAAGAATAAAATAATAGGGCGATTTAAATTGCAGAGATCATAGGTGTGATGAATATTTATATAAGCATATAATATATAAGGAATAATTTGCAACATTTCATAATGGTAAACTAAAGAGGGTTAGTTGGAAAAAATAGGGAAGGCGCTACATTTTAAGTTACGGAATCAAATTGTGTTCAAATTCGTCAAAGTGTAATACGTGGGAAAGATATTTCGCTCAATGAAATTGATCGTCAATTAGGAGGAGAAACAAAATTACTCTAAAAGTTGGCTAAGCTTTTCAGTAGAGGATGGCACCTGAAGAATTTTTTAGATAACTTTTTAGGAAATTTTTGGGAAATAAAATTAAATCCACATTAACCATACGAGCTGAATTATGGCGTGTGATATGGAGTGTACGCCACAACAGTCTGTTTCTCTAATTTGGAACGGTCGAAAATCTTCCGCGAGAAAAACGAATCTGAAGTGGCTAACTCTAGCATAGATTTCTTAATTTTACTTGCAGTATCTGATTGGCCTGTATAATAGGGTAAACGCTATTATAATAAATCATTATATAATATTATCTGCTTCTTCAAAGTAATTTGACTTTAATGAGCAAGCTTAACGTAGAATAAAACCTCCTTTCTTCATACATTACCTTCCTTCTTAAGTGAGCATCTTTGTAAGAAATTATTTTTAGCAATTTGTAGATTTTTTCGTAGAAATTCTCAACAAAACAAAAGAATTCTCGACTTCATCGTGCAAAGAAGTTCACCTCTCCTTAATCCTCGTAAAAGATTTCTTGTTGGGAATTTTCTAAATCAAGGATTCAACCATTTTCTCTGGGTCTCATACACCGAATGCATAATTTAGTTAATTCGATGAAACATATTATAGAACTTAGAAGCATGCACAAGAAGACGTTAACGTAGATTACGAAAAGGAAATTTGACGATCGTACAGTACAGGCTGCACTTACTTAATTGAGAATTGTTACTTCTTTAAGGTACCATTGATGACTGCTCTCGAGATACTAAGATGTTAATAAAGTTAAAGGTGTAGGATTTGATTCTTTTTTCTCCGTTTATGATCGCTTTCATGGCATAAAACGGCAAAAACACTAAATATGTATTAGGGAATTAAAACGCAAAACGTCAATACCTCCACATTTCAGCGATTCCCGATTCAGTAACATTCGGTTTCGAGTCAATCCACGCTAAGCTACCAAAGAACACCAGTGCCCCGCATAGAATAGAATTCAGGGACAAATGGAGCGTGGCAGTGAGCGTTTAGCGTGTCTGCACGCGGAGAGTGGATTGAGTTGTGAAACAAAGAGGCAAGAGGGGGAAGAGAGGCTCGTAAACGTGGCTCCCGAGGCTTCGGGGATGGAAGAAGCAGAAACAACGGGGATGAGAAGAGAAAGAAATCGAGCGAGGAAAAAATATATACGCTGCTTTGCCATTCCCCTTTCGATTGTTGAGTCACGCCATAACGGAAGTGATCTCCATTAGCGGGAGTCTGCTTCCCAATCGCAGATGCCGAGAAGATGGCGACGAGAAAAATGGACTGGCTGTATAGGTAGGATTACCATACCTCCCGTTTTGACCAGAATAAGACACTGTTTTTTCAGAAATGTTCCCGGTTAATTTTTCTGATGTCCCAGTTTGATGAAAGAAGTCCGAGAAGGAATATAATGTCACAGAATATTTTATTGACAACAAACGTTTCAGAGCAAGTTTTCATAAAATAGTGACTCTGCATTCACTTAGAGTAACTTAAAGCAGACTAAACAAACTCAGACAACTATTAAATAACAGACTTAGTTTTAAGGCCACGTCACAGTTTTATCTTGATTTTCCTAGCTTCAAATTTTGATGCGTCCCGGGTTCTTACCATCAGAACATGGTAATCCTAAGTATAGTCCATGGTGCATACCTTGGTATGATTTTAGCACGGAGACTGTGTTTACTCGTTATATTTAGAGTCAACTGCACAAACTCGTACTACCTCTCCAACAATAAGTATGATCATATCAATCATCAGACAGAAATTTGTTCTTAGGTCAGTACTTATTTAACATTACAAGTATATTCCTATATACATCATGGAATCTCCGTGTAGATAGCGCGTTCTCCATCGTTAAAAGCGAACTAATTCGATTTATGGCGGGAGCCAGGATATTAATCCAGTATCCAAAAACCCAGAAAAATAATTGAGAGCTATCTGAAAGGGTAATAGATAGAGGATCAATTGGTATTGGCCTCAGAAAGCAAATTAGGAGGTGCAGTAGTTGATGCCCTGACTACGTATCGCCCACGATGAATACCACTTGACCTTCTAATGGACTGCTGCTCCATGGATGTACCTTTGATATCTTTTTCATGGACTCGGCGGCGTAGTGATTAAGGTGCTCTCCATCCTCGCTGGTTTCAATACCCACTGATAGCCGTTTATCTGCCGATAATCTTTGGAGATTTGAGGTCTTTACGCAGCCTGTAAAACTGAGAGCTGGAGTGTAAAACTGAGTGCTTTACTAGTCGGCAAAAGCCTTGTGTATTCACATCCTTTACATTTTATAACGTTTGCTTCAAGCATTAGGCGATTAAGCTTCATAACCCCTAAGATGCTATTACGCTGTGGATACGCTAATACGCCAAGCTATTATTATTATCCTCATTTTCTCTTTTTAGGGGTAACAATTGTTAATGCATCCTTGGCGTTTTACTCCAAACTTTACATATCTTTGCGATCTTTCTTGATCAGGATTTATCCAAAGTCTCTCAATAAATGCCCAACCACAAATATTCGACTTCTTTCCAATTTTTATGCATCAAAATTTTGTAATACAGAAATGAGTTAATTGAAATCAATTTCTTCATTAAAGTATATGTTGTATACTCATTATTTGGCGAATTTTGATGAACTTTGAAAATTATTTTTCACTTGTTTTCGATTAATTATTTTTGGATCCATAGCCTTTGTTGTTGTGAATAAAATTATCAGTATTATTTTACCGATAATCACTGTTAAGGAATAGAAATCACGAGTGAAAGATGAGTTACATCTACCGTTGGGCTAAGATTGATGGAAATCACCTGATGATGATGCCATGATACCAAATTTACTTTATACCATTGAGATATGTATGTATCGTTAACGCAACTCCCTTAGTTTATGCGGATAATGCTGATCAAAAAATAAGTTATTGAAATTAGATAAAGTTTTCATCCATTTTACTGAAAAAGTTAAGGGAGCATTCTTTATTTCCTATTTCCCAGCAGTTCCTCTTTTTTCGAATTGATGGTTACATCGAATCGACGTAAAATTATACGATATGTTTCTTCATCAAAAACTAGCAAGTTGGCCGATAAAATGTCAAATGTTGCCCATGGAAAATTAGTCTTGAGAGTTATGAAACAATAGGAATAGATTATAGAATCATAATACAGATCAAGAAGGCCAAGCAGTGAGAGAGGGAATTTAAGAACCAAATTGAAATTTAGCCCTAACATAAATTTATCAATCCATTGATATAAACGTTTTGGATTTTACGCAAATATTCACGACCTTTACAATTTTAAAGCGCTTCCCTGCATAATTTCTGTGCTGTTTTCCTCCGTTAGTAGCACAGAAGTTTCGCCGTATTTTCAATTCATATTCGAATCCTCAATGTATCCCTTAACATCAATTGCTCCCTTTCCCACCCCAGCCATTCCATTCCCCTTTTCCCCAGAAGCCTAATGGCACGCTAATGCACCGAGCAGTAGACAGAAGGCCGTGGGATTACAGAGGCCGTGCTGTGACATAATTGCGTCGGACTTGTTTTCTCTGTCGATGAGTGGTTCCATGTAAGGCTGTCGTTGGAGGGTAAGGGAAGAACATGGGGAGAGACAGGGGCGCGAAGGAGAAGGTAAGAAGACAACGGAGTGGTAAAAATAAAGCTTCCCGAGGACAGCGGACGGTTGAAAAGGGGGTTTTGTAACGGGAGAGGGGAATTGAGTGGGAATAAATGGCAGGAGGGGGATTTATGGTCGAGCGCCCACGGCTATAAACAATTTCAAAGATGGGTGAGGCTTTGTTTCGTTTCTCCGCCTGTTAAAATAATTGGCGATAGTCGCTTGCTGCCAGTACGTAGCGTCGCTAAAGACAGACTCGCTATTGAGAAGTTGGCTGCCTCTGTTTTATTCAATTGCTCGATTTTATAACGGTAGACCGATTGAAGTAGCTTTCGTAATTCACATACATTCACTTACCCGTAGGGTTTATAACATCAAAAGAAAGACAGAAAAAATTTGGCCTTGCANCATCGGAGAATGAACGCTTAATATCCGTTTCGGTCTCTGAGAAGGTGTGCTTAGTAAATTAGTTAAAAACCTTAATCTAGACTTGTCATCTCTTCTCCTTCGAGGATATCCATCCTGCGCTAAATACTATTTTAGAAAAGTTCTTTTGTTGCATGGATATTAAAACGAAACGCACAGACTTACGTTGCACCTTTTCTAGTATCTAGATGCATGTTTTATCCGCGGTACTACATATGCTCGGATCACATTTCAGATGGGAATTGCATGAAATGACTGTAACTCATGCGGAAATCTCTATATCAGAAATATGAGCAACGCGAGCTGTCTCGAGAGCAAATTTGGGTCAATATGTTAAATAAATATGCACATCCAATTTCTCTGTCAACATGCCTATTATTAAATTATCTGTTTGAAGAATTGGTGTCTTTCTGTTCTTGGTAATTACAATTCCATTGATATTATTGCATATAAATTAAACTTTTCTTGCACGTCAGTTGTCTTACAAGTATAATATAGTTCAGAAAAATTCAGTAAATAGCCTGATATTTTGAACGATAAATCTGTCCATATCTTTCTAACCTTTTATTCTAGCTATTGCCTTGAACAGTGTCCACGAACTACGTTACAATGTATGCAGAACATGGCTTCCTAGTAATCAAAAACATTGTTTAAGCTTAAGCTGGTATTCAGTATTTAACAAACATATTGAAACCACTAACAAAACGATACCATCCTACTTAAATAGAGATGAAGGAAATTTTGTTGTCGATTATAGAGGAAGTGCTGCCATGAATTCATTTAGAGGAAGTGAAAGATGACTCTGAGAATATGTTGCTAAATGTTTTCAGAATAAAATGCATTTGCAAATCAGAGCATTTATTATCTCAATCCTATGTCATGAGTATTTCTAATTTCGAAAGAATCAGAGAAAAGGAAGCTAATCAAAATGAAGCCCTAAATGTCATTAGATGAGACACTCTATTTCGACTATGTTATCTAAAGATATACAATAATGCACCGCCTCGCGATATTCAAACCCAATATCCATGCAGTATGCTACCCACCAAACTATCAAACCATTTAGAACAATAAGCGAGGAAACAATATGAATTGAGTTTTGTTTGCGTGGGACGACGTCCGTAGGAGGAATATATTGTTCAGGGAAAGGATCGAAAGATTTTTCGCTTTTGAAGGGGCGGCGTAGGCTGAAATGGAGAATGGGCGCTGAAAGTGGTGAGGGATTTTTAGAGTGAATTTGAATAGCGAAACACAGGAAAGGCAGGGCTCGTTCGTCCCCTCCTTGAAAATCATTTCGAAAAGAAAGAAACGGGCTTCGGGGAAAAGTGGAACATGTAACGTTTATTTTTCTCGAGGATGGAAGACGAAGGGCGAATGGGAGTGGATTTCAGTTAGGAGGTACGTAAAAGGAAAACGGATATCCATTTATGATGTGTTTCTTTCTCGCAAAAAGATTCGAGTTTTACCGTTAGAATTTTTAATGAAGCTACGGGAGGAGGGATACTTCAGACGCCATGGTTTTGACCAATATTTAAAAATCATGGTTCATCCATGAATACAAGAGATAGATAATGGATAATGGAGTGATCTTCTTATTTACATTTACACAAGACGGTGTCAAGATTGTCTTTTTCGAACTAGTTACCACCCAGTTGTATAGAATTAACCCTATATGTCTTCCAGTCCTGGAATAGGTGTAGGATACCGTCTAACTCCATCATGCTTCACATCAACCTGCTTCACATAAGCCGCTAATGTGCCAAAACACTCTGATAGTTGTAGTGGTGAAGTCAATATTCGTCAGTAGCAATTATGAAATTCAGGTTTGCGCTGTCACGGACCTATCACAGATGATGTAGCTTCCGACACATATCCATCCGCACCGTCTTCCGTTCAAGTTTCAGCGATCTCGAGGCTCAGCTGACAGATGCGACGATAGTGAATGCACTGCCATGAGAAATCTGTAACCTGTCTACCAGTCTGTCAAGTTGAACTTTCCGATAATTGCCTGATTCTGTGGTTTCCTTACTGCAGTGGCTGTACCACCATGCTTTGATGTCGAAACATAGCCCTCTTTATACTCTTTGAACCATCAATTATTTTAGCGAATCATTCTCATTTACATACTGTAACATTGTTGGCTTTCATACCAGATTTCTGCTGATGGAAACAAAACTCCAACTTTTCATCCAGAAGCGACTCTATTTCATGTCGGGGATTAGCGAACAAGAAATATTTTCTGTCATCCTGTCATAGATTTGTGTATATGCGCGCTTTCAGTCCCTTAATCATGCGAGGCCAGTTCTCATCATGAAAAACAAAGAGAAATAATAGTAAAAATATCGATATGAATGGGATTCGACCTCAGGTCCCCCACTTCCGGGGCAGCTGTCCTGACCACTAAACTACTATGCTAACTCAATCCAACATTGTTAAGGGGATGTTTTTGTGAGAAAGGAGAGTAGCGTTTCACATATTGCCACCAAATGTCGCCAGAGGTACTCATTAAAATATCAAAAACACCTTTCCCTCATCCACAACAAATAATTACAAGAACGTACCTACGCAGTGTGATTGGAAAAAATAATTCTTGTATGATTAGCCATCGTGAAATCATACTCTCACGCCGCCTACTGCCATTGCTAAAGGTATACATTTGACATATTTCCACTGTTTAGCACTACTGAGGTTCTTTTGAGTAAAATATCGGTAGTTTAAAAGATCAATCCTGGTGTTAATATATTTAGTTTTTTTGTCCCCATAAAGGGGAAAATTCAAGAGTCATGAATAGCTCCTGCTATGTCTTCCATAGACGTACTTGTCGGAAGTGCTGGTAGTAGTAGTAATGCTGTTAAAAGTACTTCGCTATTCGAAGTCATTCAGCACATATTTCCGGATGGGCCCATCAGAAATCGAACCCGGGACCACTTTCACCAAGGCGAATGCGCCCCACTCTCGGCTATCCGGGAGCTCTAGGTTTATTTTGCCTGGATATATTTAACATCGGAGAATGAACGCTTAATATCCGTTTCGGTCTCTGAGAAGGTGTGCTTAGTAAATTAGTTAAAAACCTTAATCTAGACTTGTCATCTCTTCTCCTTCGAGGATATCCATCCTGCGCTAAATACTATTTTAGAAAAGTTCTTTTGTTGCATGGATATTAAAACGAAACGCACAGCCTTACGTTGCACTTTTTCTAGTGTCTAGATGCATGTTTCATCCGCGGTACTACATATGCTCGGATCACATTTCAGATGGGAATTGCATGAAGTGACTGTAACTCATGCGGAAATCTCTATATCAGAAATATTAGCAATGCGAATTGTACCGAGAGCAATTTTGGGTCAATGTGTTAAATAAATATGCACATCCAATTTCTCTGTCAACACGCGTCTTATTAAATTATCTGTAGCATTTTTAATTGATATGATGAAAAACATCCTTAATATTATTTAGTCTACTTATGCATATTTCTAAAAATATGAGGATAACCAGATATTTAAAATACGGAGATGTCAATCCTAAAGAAAGCATGATTAATAATAGCCAAGGGATATGGTGTAGATTTTCTATTCACTCTGCTTCAATTCAGGCTCTTAGCTTTACAAAAATTAGCCTTTTCATAAAGTTTTCTGAGGTAAATTTCACATATCAAATATTGAATTATTTTTTTTTTAATTTTGTATTTTATTTGATTTCGTTAAATACATCTCTCTTAAATTTCCGAAGTAATAACTTATTTTAATAATTCATACATTCGTACTGCTCTAATTATCAACTTGTAGCAAATAATCGTTCAGACGATGAAAATGTAGCAAAATTCCTCCTCCACCTGCTGCAGTTACTTTTAAAACTGAAATACTCGTTTGGTCGGAAATTCTTCATATTTAACATCTCGTAAACTAAGCTTTTAATTAAGTTCCTTTTTTAAATTTTCTCACCATTTCAATTGTACCCCAATCTTCATTTCTATTTGAGTAACTTCAGTAAAGACTTAACTTAAACCGTCAATTTTGTTACAAACTGCTCTCCCTCGTTCAACTCGGAGTCTAAGCGACAGTAGATTGCAATCGACAAAATGGCCCGAAAGGATAAAACGCACATCGTTTTGTGTTCATGTCTTCCAGATATAATGGGAATATATTTCCGGAAATGACATCGCTTTGTAGGGAGGAAGGGAAGGCTATGATTGATGTTCTCATGTTTTGGTGAAACGGCACTCAGCTCTGCGGGGGGAGAAGCCGCGTGGACAAGTCGTGCGGAAACAGAAGACTAGCGGGAGGCGTCGAATGGGATCCCGGCACCACTGCGATGAGTCTTTTTCCACCTCCCGTGGCGTTGAATAATGACAGGCCGTTTTATTGGACGTTTGAATCGTTCCCACATTAACGAATGAATCGCTACAGAGGAATAAAATTTCATTGTGGGGCATTAATCATTCTCACGGGTCACTGGATTTCCTTCGAGTTTCGCTGAGTCGGCCGAAAGTTACGATTTGATGGCGCGAAATAGATCGATGAATGGATTGATAAAGTGGTCGAGTTGATCGTGGGGAAATTTAAAGGAACTGACTAATTTTTAAGTTCTAATTCGATGGAGACGATCGAAGTCGGTTCTCGGAAAAATACTTGTACTTAGAAGTCCCAAGGAAGAATGGACTTGAAAAAAGTCTGACGGGACCGGGAATCGAACCCGGGTCTCCCAATTGCCGGTCGGGTGCTCTGTCCGTTGAGCTATCCCGGCAGAACATCTATTCAAGCCATTCGGGATACTTTGTGGGCAAGGACGTTGCGAGTTCGTCCACATGGTGGCATCGTTCGCAGTCTGGCTTCATTGAAGTATCGGCCACACAAAGTGATGGAAAGAAAACCCCCTTCTGGTTGTAAACAAAGAAAAAATGGTAACGGTGACTTTGCGCAAGATGATGACGCACCCAGGAAAAATCCCAAGGAAGAATGGACTTGAAAAAAGTCCACCGAAGACGAACGTGCTGCCTACTTGGCTATCCGGGAGTCCCAGAAGTTTCTTTTAGGCATGATTTCTGCCATTCGATAAAATTTTCAGGGCCATTTTCTCCGAGGAATAAAATTATTGCAAAATTTCCCCATTTGTGGCTAGATAGAAATTAATTGAGCAAACACTATTTTGATCGAAACCAAGCACAGTAAGTAGAACTAGATCCGTACAAAAATATTACGGTAAAACTATTAACAAATCGGCATATGTTAATTTTAAAATTTTGATTCGTAAAACTGAAACAGGATGTCCGAGCCCCCGATGTCCTTCCTAATGCTAAAATCAGCCTCTCGAATGGTAATCTTGTTGATGTAATCCTGCCCTGTTTCTAAATTTATTGAGGGGATTCCGCATACAATTTTCTATTTTATTTTTCATCATCCTCTAACAATGGAATTGCGTACCTACTTGTAACAAGTAAACCTCAAATGTATCCTCAATGTAATATATACTTCCAGGAATAGAAATGTTTGGATATATTTAATTTTATCTCGTTTACACTTAAATTAAGAACTTTTAAGATACTTGATAACTAGCGTAAGTTAGGGATTTTGAACTGCTGCGCACGTTTCCGCATTTATCAATCCACCAAGGATAATAAAAGCTCTGCTAACATTGGTTACCACTTTTAGAAAACTTTTGCTTACTTTCTTAAAAAAATCTTCTCATTTGAGGTAACATAATGGAACGAAAATCATGACAAAAATATGAAATGATGATTAAAAACGGAGAATTAAAGGTAGCAGTAGGTACTATTGCTAAAAGTGCTTTGGCAGCTGAGTTCATTTCGCACGTAGGCCCCTACCGGGATCGAACCCGGGACCTGATCCACCGAATTCGAAAGCATTGTCCTCTTGGCTATATAGGAGCCTAAAAAATTAAAGTTATATAACCAGACGATGGACGGAGATGCCTTCTTCTGCTTATCTACTTTTGGAAATCCTCATTTCATCAATATGAGATATAAGCTCTCCTGCTCTTTTTCTATAATCTGGACAGAGACCATCTATAAGTTCCGTGAAAAATTCTCCCTACCTCTACGAATCGCAACCTGTAAGTTTTAAAAAAATTCTATATTTTTTTGCTCAAATAAACAGACAAAGGTGACTTTTAACAGATGGAGGTGAATTTTATCTGTCTTCTCCATAAACATTTACCTTTAATTAGAGGAAATCGAATGCAACTAACACTAATTCCTTTCACTTGCTTTGTTACAACTTCTTACCATTTTTTTCTGAAAAATCATGCGAATCGAGATGATCTTTAAAATACCATTTCCCAAAAAATGCAACCTAATTCAATTTTTCAGGAATGATAATCCCGGTAACATTAATTTAGTATGACTTAAAACGGCTTGTTTGACTTGCTTAGCCATTTTATCACAAATTATTAATTATTTCTTAGAAGAATATTCCTCTTCAAATACTTGAGCTAATAATCATCATTTTAGTTAATTCTCGTTAGCTACATAGTCAATCATATCAGTCGTGTTTTAACCACAAATAGATATCTGACACAGTTTTAAATATCTATGCAAGTAACATATTTATCTTGTTAGGTTTCAAATCATTGTTCTAATCTTGATATTGATTTAATTTGATCTCTAAGATAAGATTTACTTGTTGGTGATTTTTGTTCCTACCTATTTTTTGTAACTTAATGCTTACATCGTATCTCACGAGATTAGATATGATTAATTATTTTACCCGGGAATGGGTAGGTCTCGAAGCATTTGTTGTACTAAAAGAGTGACTTCGCATGCAGAAAAAGGTTGGGAGACCTTGACTTAAATAGAGCCAGAGCATATTACTTGAAAAATTTTCAAATGATCCTGAGATCAAGAAGAATCCACTTGCAATATGCAATTGAAACACGCAGAATCGTCGTTGTGAATATACCCGAAAGGAAGCCATTCCCTGTCTTATCACCATAACATATTCGTTGATATCCATGCCCGATAACGCCTAACGTTTCCCTCTAGCGGCGCTAATATTCCCTCATTGTGACGCGCCTTTTCTCATTTTTTCGTATCGCCGATGGAGGGGACTGCTATCTGCTCTCCATTACACTCCTTCACTTCCCATCAACGCTTTCCCCCTCTAAAAAGTACCAACAGCACTTTTATCCCCTTTTGTAGTCGCCCAGTTCAAGAGATCGGCTGACAAAAGACTTGCGTGGCCCGCGAAACCGGCGATCCACTCAAGAACTCGGGAGATACGAGGCAGCGGAGAGCGGGTATGTGTTTGATCGCCACAGAGAAAAAATTATCGACAACATGGATGAATGGGATGAGGAGATGTCCAAGGATCATCATTAATGGCGAAGGAAGTTGACGACATATCCTCGTAGTCCAAAAGTCGATTCCGTTTTAAAAAGTCACCATGTCTATCGAACTCATCCAAATTCATCTTCCATTAAAGGTAAAATTCCTTAAAATACATTCAATATAATGGGAATATATTTCCGGGAATGACATCGCTTTGTAGGGAGGAAGGGAAGGCTATGATTGATGTTCTCATGTTTTGGTGAAACGGCACTCAGCTCTGCGGGGGGAGAAGCCGCGTGGACAAGTCGTGCGGAAACAGAAGACTAGCGGGAGGCGTCGAATGGGATCCCGGCACCACTGCGATGAGTCTTTTTCCACCTCCCGTGGCGTTGAATAATGACAGGCCGTTTTATTGGACGTTTGAATCGTTCCCACATTAACGAATGAATCGCTACAGAGGAATAAAATTTCATTGTGGGGCATTAATCATTCTCACGGGTCACTGGATTTCCTTCGAGTTTCGCTGAGTCGGCCGAAAGTTACGATTTGATGGCGCGAAATAGATCGATGAATGGATTGATAAAGTGGTCGAGTTGATCGTGGGGAAATTTAAAGGAACTGACTAATTTTTAAGTTCTAATTCGATGGANTAATTTATAAATAACGTATAGTTAATGAATTAAATTACATAGTAATTCATGTTTACCACTGATGCTATGATGAATTGTGAGTCAAGTAAAAGTAGAGCTCGTCATGCTAAAACGGAGGTTAAGGCTGCCGACTTTCCTTAGTCAAACTGCAGTAAAGATTTAGAATAAATTAACAGATTATATTATGAAAGAAAGGTGGTGTGAGCAGCATATAATAGGGACTGATAAGGAGGTTTGGACATGTTCATGAGGATGTGAGTAGAATGAAAAAGATGGGTTATTACGAAAATGTGGAGGATCTCGTGGAAGAGAAAGGCAGAGGAAAAATGGTTGGGTGAAGTGGCAGAAGAGAGATGCATGAAAGATGGATACTATGAAAATGATGGGATTTCCTAAACCGAAAAAAATATTTATAAAAGGCGGGTGAATTTTTTTAAAGCGAAAGGAATATGAAGGTAAAAGTCTGTACGTAAGAGTACGGAAAAAAATCTATCAGCGAGCTAACTCTAAAAGAGTGATTATTATATATGCAACTCATTATTGTCTTGATATGCCAACGTAAAAGCTTCTATCTCCTAGTAAATACCACGTAAGGAAGAAAAGAAGCGCTAACTTAACGATATATTATGAGGTATTTGGTACTGTCTTCAAGAAGAAACATTTCCCGTGAAAGAAGAATGTCTCTGATAGAGTAAATCAAAGATCTGAGAGATAAAAACAAAGGAAAGCTAAGAGGATTCCGAAGAAAGATAAGAACGTGATGAGTTTTGCCCGAAAACGCAGACCGGGAGTCTCCGGAAGTAAGGATTCTTTTCCCGTCCCACAGTTCAGCGACCCTCGAGGCAATCTCTGCCCCCTGGAATTGCTCCTCCGGGACCAACAATCTCTCCCACTGCCTAAAAGGAGAGTTGAATTAAATCGCGGCAGGGGAGGGTGGCGTTGAAGTTGGAAGTCTATTGGGGAGGGGCTCTCATGGAGATGGGGAGGAATTGGGTTTCCTGTGTGTGTATGTACTTGAGTGAGGCCGAAGATGGATGGGCGCGAAGGCGGAGAAACTCCCGTGGATGCTGCAATGAATAACAACGGCCCATTTCGAATACATAAATATGATACTCTAAGGAATATAATAGGCTCTAACAAAAAGCGATACCTGATGGCGTTCCATTATAAACTGGATTTAGAAAAGTGCAAAAAGACGTTCAGTATCACATAATAAAGTAGGTCGTTGATGATGGACCGTTTAGGTGCGTCCAGTGTTGTTTTCTTTACTTTTGTGATGTTTTACATATTTTTGCTATTTATAATCGGGTTAAATGAGTTCTTTATCAAATGACAATATAACACGTAGAATATATGATAAGAATATGTAAGAATAAAATTACCTTTACATACATGTATTTAAAATACGACAGGTTTCAGCACAGATCAACCATCATCAGGTAGCTGGTTATTCTAATTAATTAGAATCTTAATTTTATTCTTACATATCCTTGTAATGGTTTTCCACACGGTAACGCCTGCCACTATCGATTTTATATATGATAAGAGTAATAGTATTATTATAAAAATGCGTATGGACTCAGTAATTTACTGTAATGACTGAGTCTACACACACGCATTAAGTATACGCATTAAGGGTGCAAATACAAAAATGTTTTTTAAAGGGCTATCAAAAATGTTTGGCTTGTGATGGTATAAAATTAAATAGAACAATAATGTACCATAACCAAGAAAACCTGCAAAGAAGAAAATTAAGTTTCGTGCAAGTGGTTTCAAAGTTCTAAATAGTAATTTCAATGCTGGTATGTATATTTTAAACGTCTGTGAATTATAGCTTAGATAAAATATAATGTTATTAAGACAGTGCCGGAAGATTGAGGGATACGGGGTACAGAGAGAGGCAAGTGAAATGATGCACAAGGAGAAACAAAATCAGAACTAAAGAGCCTAATTCTTACGTATGGAGAATGACGAAAGAAGGGAGCAAATTACACTCTACAGAAATGCAAACCTCTCTGATCCAAGTGAATTACGGGATGCATACTAAATAGGAAATCGGACTTAGGTTGATTTACGACTGAAACTTTATTAAGAACAAAATTAAGAATAAATATAGTTTACCCTGACATATAATAAATAAGTTATTACGCATAATTATAGATATAAGTTATTACGCATAATACGTGGAAAGGAGGCATAACACAGACGTTACAACACATAAGTAAGAGGGATTAGGGAAAAATAGCAGGAAAACTTTGAAGACGGAACAAGCAAATAGCCTAACCCGTGGACCAAAAAACCAGCTGACAAACTAAAGCGGAGTACTTTAAAAACCGCGTAAAACATATTTATAAATATTATTGTATCTGAAACCACTAGGAAAGGGAATTTTGCCCTGTTGTTCAAAGAGAGAACATTACAGGTTCTTAAATATCGAATCCTGTACGAGATGCAGCAGTGTGATGCTTCAATACTCTTATCCGAATCTAATCAACCTAAGCGCCGCTTAGTTCCACAGCGACAGAAAATTCCATTATTGTATTTGCTCATGCGTTCCTTATAGGATCCGATTGTATTGAAGCGATGGATGGACAGAGTGCACGATCGGATACGCGGAATCTTCTTCCGACTGAGAATGAAGATCTGGGGACGAACCTTTTATCGTGAGTGGTTTCTGAGGAGTTTGAGGGATTTTTCTTCCTGCTATAATACAGTCATAGGAGAATACCTTGCATTCTAAGATAGAATTAATGTAGTATTGAGGGTGCACTTGTATTCGAATTTCTGAAATGACAAAGCGTGAGTTTGATTGGGAAGATGAGTTGCAATCAAATTTTTCGACAGTCCGAAATATTGACCAACTTTGGAGTTAAAAAAACATTTTATCATATTTTTCGCTCTAAGTCCTTTCCAGAAGATGAGTTTCGTGAATAATTAACATGAAATATTAGAAACAGCTGTTGTTTCATATCATAATAATAAACCAATGGAATTTTTAATGCCAAATAAGAATATCCAACGTAGTTATTTTGAAGACTATCAATTTATTAAATCTATGTTACAGCAAAAATCATAAGTAATTTCCACGAATGTAAATCACATGAAACCTAAATCTGTAATTTTAACCGCATGTTAACATTAACATGTTCCAGAGAATCATAAAAACACAGAAAATTATTAATGTCGTATAATTTTACTGTAAATAATATTGTATACTATTATGTTAATGTAATTACTTGACTTGGAATTGTTTGTAATGTAAGTAGTAAGGACAGGATTGCTAAATAACGTACATTCTCAATAAGATCGTGATAGAATTAGGTTAAATTACTTTGAAATGTCAACAAAAATTTCAATAAAAGTTAATGTTATATCGCAGAAAAATTTGCCAAATACGAGAGAGTGAACTTTTTTTTCAATTTTAATTATAAATACTTATACGTGATAATAGTAATTTTTTTCGATTAACCCGACTGTAATTAACACGAAATTGACCTAGAAATTCAATCACCATCTTTGGACGCCCAATGCTCAGTTATGCTCGGCTTGTATTTCAACAACCACCTTAATGGTATTTTTATACACTAGCTTACGATGCGCAGTTAAATTAAAAGAAGGGAGAAGAGAGGAAATGGCCATTCATCGGGGTAACGATGCATAAAAAGCGAAGAGGGGGTAAAAAAAATTACGGTCTAAGTCAAAGTGGTCCATCACGAAACGGGAATGGTTTCGGTATCGCAACCATCAAAGCAGTCATTAGGGAGGATCACGCGGGAAAAACTTTCCAGTAAAAGCAAATAAAAGAATGAGCTTTAACGTCGGTTTACCAGGAGAGCCCAGGAGAGTGAAATTCACGATCGAGTACACCGTGCTTAAGCACTACGGGGGTTGGGAATTCCCAAGTTAACTCCATTTTGGCCTGGTCTGTCTCTTTTTCTGTCAGGTTACGCTTGTTATCCCTACGATAATCTAAATCATACAAAACTAGGATAACTTAAATACACAAAAGTTATGTCGATGTTTGCTGATTTTCAGATAGTGAGTGCCTTTCTTGGTTGATATAGAGCCCATTAATTAACTCATATCACAACATTTTATCACAATTTACCCTACGAAGAATTTTTCAAAAGCCTATCCTAGAAAAGCATAAACCTTACATTTATAGGAGCGATCATTTTCCGATTGGTTAATCAAATATGCTGTGCAAATGAACGAGAATTCTTCACAAAATATTTGTTGTAATAGGAAAGGTGTAAAACTTCATAATACCTTATCATTCAGTATTTTTCATGAAATTCGTTGCTATCGTTTTATATCAATATCCATAACAGAGTATTTAACCAAAAATTGGGTAAGTACACATCCTTTTTATTTGAATTTGCTAAACGTTTGATAAGAGTTGTTTTGATATCGGCTTTCAAACAATATTTATTTCAAAGCTTTTATTAATTAACATACTATTTCACTGATATTATAATTCGTGAAATACATTAACATTAAAATATAAAAACTTTCAGCCTACTGAACCTTTCTATGCATTTCCAATATAGCGAATATTTTCGAAGCATATCACCATCATATAATTGTTTGATTGTCCGCCAAACTTACAAAGTACCAATATTACAAAGGGGTTCCTAGGGTTAATTTAAAAACATTTATTTTATGACAATTGAAAAAAATTATTCAAATCTGATTATCTTTTGCATGGATATCAAGTGAACACAACCAAGTCAAATGCAATCTCAATTTCATAGATATTATGACTTTTCTTACATTCAACGCACGTATATAGATTAATTAAGGGCTAAGTCTATCGATTTATGTAACTATTACTAAATAAAATGTATTACAAAAGTCTTATGTGGACTTTCATTCAATACAGATACAACAATTATAAATATATAAAAAATATATCCCGATAACCGGAGAGCCTTACATATATTTTTTTGAATACATACTTAAATACATTTTTCGGAATGTCTCGAATCTGATTTGGAGTAGTAGTAGAAGCATTATTGAAAGTGCTTCGACAGCTTAGGTAATTTCGCACGTGGACCCCCATCGGGAATCGAACACGGGACTGCTTTCACCAAAGTCGAACGCGTTGCCCACTTGGCTATCCGGGAGACGACTGATTCAGATTTGGTGGGGAGAAACATCAGCCTGATCAACCTTAAGGTCCGTCCAATGAACTACACTTGTTAAATACATAACTTAAAATTGAAAAATAAAACTTTTTGTGTCTTGAATAAAACGGAAACTCATCAATTACATATCAGTCGTTTCAAGAGTATCTGCAAAGTTTGCTGCAAGTTTTCTGATGACTCGGAAATTAAGTAGTAGTAGTAGTGCGGTGAACCAAAGTCACTTTGGGTAGAAAGCGTATTACGGCTCGGTCTATTTTCCTCAAGAACTCCTAGTTATACTCCAGACTATTAAAAAGTTTAGCCTTATCAGTCTTGCAGAAGTAGGCTCTTTTAACTTTCCGATAGTTGAACTGATTCGCCCGTTTTTAGTCGAAGGCACGCCGATAAAATCCTGCTGAAATTTCCTTCCGCAACTTCTACGAACACAAAGAGATGGAAGGGAGAAAAAAGTGGGTTATGCAGCAAAGAAAAACTTCACCATCCACAGGGGCATTAACCTCCACATGTCCCCATTTCCCTTCTCCTCTCCACTCCATCCAAGCTTCCTCCACAACCTCCTCTAAACACCTCGCATGATAAAAAGAAAAGGGGGAGGAACTGTGGAGGAAACGGTCCCCTCCTGCGTTTGGACTCGGAAGGGATGGCTTCCATTTGGTGTGGATCGTGTCGGTCCCCCAGAAAAGGGAGTTTGGAAATATGGGCGAAGGGGAGGGGAGGAAGACGTCACCAAAGGAAGTCGCAATAAAGTCTGAATGTGTGTCTCGTTAGATAGGGGATGAGATATGGGGAGTAGGAAATATGGATGCAGCAATGGGATAGCGTCACGGGGGACACGGAGAAGGAAGCCGAAGAGCGATGAAATTGCCACGATACCAGTCTACAATGCAGAATGAATAGCAACGAATGAACAAATTGGGACAAAAGAGATCCAAGCATTATCGGCTAAGGGAGTATCTACTTACCCAAAACGTATTCTTTTTTTAAAAAAATTAGTTATGATCTCGTACAAACAAATACTCGCTTACCATTCCGTTATGATTTAATAAGGTGCCAAGTTATTTACATGGTATGGTATTTCATATTCATTATATTGTTAAATTTTGTCTTATCTCCATAAATTAAATCTTGAATGATAAAAATGAATATATATCGACAATAATCAGGTCTAGGAGGACCTAAAAGACACGTTTAAATATTTTCAAATGAAATTTTATGGTAACGTACAAAGATATTCACATATTACATTATATGTGAATATATTCATATTCGCATTATAATTACATTAACTAACAAAATGAGATTCATCACCATACCCATTGTTTTGCAACTAAGAATGAGTAGAAGAGATGATTTATTACCATTATTACACGATAATAATCCTTCAATTGATTTTTTTCATCTGCGCAGGATCACGCGGGAGCCTTCACTTAGACATTTGCTTGCCGAGTTCGAAAAAGAGCGAAAAATCACCAAGATATCTCAATATTGGCAATTGAACATTTTCAGATAGTCCCGAAATTTCAGTAGTGCGTTGCTGGTTGCATAAGATAACGGCGAACTCGAGTCTGGCTGCTTGCGTATAAGTCGAGGGGCGTTTAGATCCGCTGACTGACAAATCAGCTCTTACAAAGTGAACCACCGTGAAACCGATAGTACGATAAGAATTGTTTGAAGTGGAATACGATTCTACAAGAACTAATTCAACGTGATTGCGGGCATAAAGCACAAGCATAATGGAAATTGTCCGAGATTCCAGAATTGTATTAGTGTAGTCTTTCTAGAGGCCCCTTCCAAAGGAAACATGAAATTGTCCCCGGCGATGCTATTGAGAATGTGAGAGAATCAGACTGGAGATTACTTTCAAGCAAAGGAGAGAAAAAGAAGGGGGAAGGGGAGGAAATAGATATTAGTTTCCCTTATCAGTTGGAAGCAGTCATGCGTGAAGGACTTACATTCGGGAATTGTGCGAATGGGAGTGGAAGGAATCGGGGTAGGAGTGTAATAAGAGAAGAAGGGAGGTGAGGGTTTTATAGAGGGAGTAAAAGAGGCAAAAGTGGCCGCCGCGAGAAAGCAGAGATTCCTGAAAGAAATCCCGAAATTGAAGATAGAGGAGAGGAAGATTTATGTGTTTTCTCCAGCGCCGCCTACGAGCAAAGCTCCATAACTATTCGGATTACCAGCGAGATTCAAGCTTTAATTTTTTCCTTAGTCTCCCTCTTATACGTCCCAACTTCAGCCACTTTATGCGACAAAGTTAAGATCGTTCTTTTACGGAATTATCGTCCTTCGTTCACCATTTCCAGATACTGAAAGAGTGTAATTAAAATTTTTTCATGCGCATAGCATGCAGTAAATTGGCTAGCACTGTCGAGAAGTTTCTTGAACTAAGATAGTCATAGAAAAGATCATTAAAGTTTAGATGAAACTAGCTTAGAAAATTTAGCAGCCCTATCTGGGAAGGAGATGTTATGCAGCATTCCTGCTGTATAGAAGGAAGGTCAGCTACCACGAGAAAGGCCATGGAAAAAGATGCTCGGACCAGTTAATTCAAAAAAGTTTAATCGTGCTGAAGTCGGATCTATCATTGACAACCATACATCTTTCCAGAATTCCTCTTTTTCTAGTATTTCATAACATTATTAGCTTTCACAATATGAGTTTCTATTACAAAACACGGAAGTTCTCATACAATGGATAAAATTGTTGAGCGAATGATCAAAAAGATCTTATATTGTCTTTCTGCATGTAACTGAAGGCATTCAATTAGTTTTACTCGATCATTCTTACAATATTTAGACAGGAAGAGTAATTAAATCGATATTTACAGGCGTACATTTTGTAAGTGACATTATGCACGGGAATAACTAAACCCAATTTTAATGTGCGACCGGTTTCGCATGCGTGTTTGCAACTTTAGCAGATGATTCTTCTATATTATGTTGATGGAAACACGCTCAGCAGAGACATTCGCAAAACCAGTAGCAAATTATGGAGCACGTGGAAAAATACTTTTCTAAGTACTAAGTTCTAATATTGACCTACACGGAAGAATTATTACTGTTGCCAATCTCATAATTTAAACTTTTCAATTTTATCTTTCTACCCTTCTATACTTCTGAAATTCTTTGTTTACGTAAATCTCTATGGCTAAATCGCTTTCTTTTCCTTAAGATCCTTCTAGATTTTGGTGACAGTATATTGTTGCAAACATCATATTAAAAATGGATAAAGGAAAGGAAGGTAACTTAGTAGGTTGAAAACTTACGAAAAACCAAAGGAATAACAAGTGTGAAAAATAGCGACACGACTGGGAAAGTGGGAGACCTGGGTTCGAGTCCCAGTCGTGTCGCTATTTTTCACACTTGTTATCATATTAAAAATATTTTCCAAATAAATTATAGAGGTGTCCTCCAATTTTGCAATTATGCTAACCAACACATGTAGTAGATCTTAGATCTTTTCTCAAGTTAATCGACCGATTTAGCTTTTGCTTCAACATATTCTTGCAAATGCGTGTAATATATGAGAATCAATCCTTATTTTTCACTTTTGTAAGGGAATGTGTACTCTAATTGGAAAGAAAAGAATCTATGACAATCATTAATGGAAAATCATGAAATAAATTGTAAATATATACGAACAATATAATTAAGGTGTCTAGCGATTTCCGTAGTTATTACTAACATAGCCTTGAATTCATAACTATTCGATCATTCTGCCTTCCATGGACTCGAAGCAAAAATGTATTGTGAATTCCTTCTTTTTCTATCATTCCGGGATTAAAAACTTCTGATCTAGGGCCTGTTCCAGTCTTATCAACGTACCCGAGGCCTTCCAGCACTAGTGTAAATGTACGAATTCTAATTCAACCAATGTAAACTTGGATGCCAATTGAATTTTTCTTCCAATTGTATCGTGCTGTCCGTAGATACAAATAATTATACTGGAGAGAAGAGTTTCGTCATCATCAAGTAATTTTAATGCGTATATTATCAATGCTATTACTTTTACCCTTTCACGTTATAATATCCGCTGATTTCTTTACGAACATACGAATACTTTATTTTATTAAAATAAGAGGGATATTAGTTGAGCACACCTAGAAATATGAAGACTCCTGAAGACCGTTTTGGAGAGAAGGATATTTGGAATGATTCATCAGAAAAAATATAGGTTTAGACACGATTAGCCATTGTGAGGGTTTGAATTTAAGAATTGTGAGAGAGGAAAGCGACTGGCAGAGAATTGGATGGAATTAGATGACTGCAAAAACCAATCTTTGGATTTATAAACCTTGACGTTAATGATTTGAGAAATAGTAATTAAATTTTAATTTATGAGACCATTTATTAACAAGAAAGTTTAACTGCTTTATTCCTTAACGAGCAAACTCAGAGAAGGAAATGCCAGAATAACTGAAATTAAGAGGTGAAAACTGCTTAATCTAACGAGATCCATTTTTCTTCGAGTTGAGTTGTGTCCTTTGGGTCTCCAATGACCCGAAACCTTTCCCCCTTAGACAGTGATTTAAAGCCCTGAGTCCCTTGGGGCCATCACAAAGGTACACCGCACAGCTTTTCGGAGGGAGACCCTTTCTTCTTCATCTCATTCTCTCCATTTATTTATCTCTCATTCCCTGATAAAATTCTGTAAACAGACGCAGTTATTCCTCAATCATAACCTATGTAACCATTTAGGAAAGATATCTCCGATATTAGTTAATAAGAAAGTGTGAGTACTCATTTCGGGCAAAAATAATTATCTAATTTTGGGTTAATATTTTAGTAAGAACATTATCTAATTTGTACTGAAATAATTTTTGTTCGATTACTACTAAGTAATACACTATAAAACGGAAACAGGTATTTTTTATAAATATTACGTGTATTGTAGCAAAGTTTGACTTCGATGACTTTTGCGGCACATAGTCAGCATTTTTAGTCGGTAGGCTTTATAATAAACCATTTCAAGTACGGTAATCATTAATTTGTTTCCTGATAATATTGACTGATAAATATAACCATCAACCTTTCGAAGACATAATGATATTATGATATCCTAGGTATACTTAGTCCGGGTGTACTTAAAACGGACTTAAACTATGGTTCACTTTAGGGCTCGGTATCTCATTTACTCTATCTCTAACAAACCATGATAATACCTGGCGCTAAAGAGAACATGAGTTAGGTTCCATTTCAAGTATACATCATGATGCCGGGTCTTAATGCTGAATTACAAACCACTAACGTAAATATATATAAAAAGTTTATTTTGTGACTCGTGCTTCCCGTTAAATTTTATATAACGCAGAGTAGCGCATATTTTACGCTACTATATCTCATGGCAGCTCTTTAGGAGTTTTTTAAAATTAACTATGCTCATTGAAAATTTCATTTAAAAGGGCATCATTACAATTGAAAATCATAGACCGAGGTTAATTTTGAAATCTTTTCTTTCACAAACTACATTTAAAATCATACTTATACTTTCAATTCTTTAACTTAGGTAATAAAATATGCTGCAGAACGTGTGGACGGTGGTTTTAGTTGTAAACTCTGAATATGTGCCTTCAGATCCAACAAAATACTTGTAATTAGAGAAATTTTATGTAATAGTGATCTTCTTATCGACACGACTCAGCAATCAGGTGTACTTGCATTTCCATTAAACAGAAATATTTACCCTCTTTATATGTATAAGCAAACAACCAACATTTAGCTGGGTAAAAGATAGAGCGTGAGAAAATAGGAATTAGTGAAATTTTACATTAATAGACCGGTGCCCTCTGGCAATACTTTTCAACTGAAATGAAGCATACGGAACAAGAAAATTAAAACCAATGGCTTACACCACATTGAACATGCTGAACTAATGAGCCAACTTTTGCACACATCCTGCAAATAAGCATTTTTGCAGAGGTTCATTTATCTCTCTCCAGCAGATGTAAATCTGAGATAATTCTTCCCAAATATCTATGCATTGAGGGCAACTCGGTGAACCATGCACCACTCGAAGAAGCTCAAGACGAAGATGAGGAGATGGTAACTCTACCTCCGAGTGTGTTCAAACATCCATTAAACCTCATTCCCTCCCCTCCCCACCTTTGCTCTCGGTAAGCACGGGAGCGGTGTTATACCGCAATGCGTAAGAGCGATAAATTCACGTCGGACAGCCAATCACGAGCGGGACGAAAACAAATTGACGGCGACGGAACCCGAAATCGATACGGGCAAAAAAACGCGTCTCGCCGACTAAATTAACCGCCATTTTGTCGGATTCCCGGTGTTACCGAATGAATCCGCGGATCGATCTGAGGACGTCGGGCCCCCGGAGAGCGCTAAACGAAGCGTCATTTAGCGTCATTCGCGGCGAAACTCAAGCGGGAAATGAAATTATAAAAAGGACTCACCTTCCGAATGAGCTGGCAGCCTTCTGCTTGAGGGAAGTCAAAGCTCCAAAGCCCGGCATTTTGGCAGTCACTTCCTCGGCGTGCAGAGGTCAGATGAAGGTCAAATTTCTCGGTGTCGAAGCGGTCACCCGGTTGTCTCGGCGGCGAAACTAAGAGCAACGCCAAACTTTTTCACTCCCTTCTTCCGGTTTCAGTCCCGATAGAAAAAAATAACAGTACGCGAAGGTATGATTCTTTGACTCCTTTCCGGTTGTTCTTTAACATTTACTCCAATAGAACAGGCTTGGAGACCCCCTCCGTATTAGAGTCCGAGAGGTTTTTTTATTTATTCCAAACTTTATCCATCGGTCTTAATCCCTAAGGTTCCCTTGCGTTCACCAAGGAAGGCTATCCACCGAACTGTCTCTTCGACGATCCGCTAAGTGACCCTTAGTTGGGCCATGTTTCCGTGTCCAATGGGGGGCGCGCACTTTTCAGATACACGGGGAAATGTGCGTGGAGACTCGTGGGCCCCTTCCTCAGAACTCCGGGGCGAATGCAAGAGCGGTCGTTTCCCGGAGTGCAAGCGCGCCAAAGGTTGCCGGCGCCTCCTCCATCTTGGGCCTCCTCCTCTCTCCACCTCTCCCGCGCTTTCCCCTTGCACGGAAGGCTAAGACGTCCGCCTTCCGCCCCCAAACTGGCAGCCGCTGCCGCCGCCCCCGCCAAGGCCTTCGAACCCTAGCTGGAAGACGAAAAAGGAACAAGACCCCTTTATGTCCAGAGGTTAAATCATGTGCGGGCTTTAACCCATATAATGCGCGCGGAGTGCATTGCACCCCGTATTCTTTTTCCCGACGTTGGAACATTTTTGGACAACGATAAGTGATTTCGGGGTGAATTTCGTCTTGCTTGCTTTAGTGAGCGAGTGACTGTGTCATGCATGGCGAAATAGGGCCGTAAAATTCCTCCGTGGTAGTAACTCACGGTTGCTGGATTTATACGAGATAGATTTCAGGAAACTCTTTTCACCAAATTGGAAATATTAGGAATAATAGAATGCAGTTGCGGTTCGATGAAAGATCAAAATGAAAAATTTCAACGTGAGTGAGGCTCAAACCCAAGCCTTCCACTTTCTGTGAAGATGTTCCGTTTCATTGTGACATATATTACAGTAAAATGATTATAGTAAGTTCTTTCCCTGTTTATCGATTCTATAAGCAATAGTTTTAGTTACATATGTAGCTGTGAACTGTACTCTTTATCTAGTAGATAAAGAGTATAGTTCACAGCGTGCTTATAAATGAGTGAATCGAAGCTATCAATTCATTATAACACAATGATAGGATCCATACCAAATTCATAGCCTTTACATGCTGTCCTCCATTGTGTGTATTGCAGAAAAAAACATCTTTTGAGGAAGACCTTAGTTCGAACCACATTGTTAGGATGTCAGACGCACACATAAATATGCCAAGTAAATACTTCTAATATTATACATGCTGTTATAGTCGAATTATTAAAATAAAATCATCGAAAATCCATTTTCCATTGAAAGAATTGCTTACCGGTTCAAATTTTTGGGATTCAAGAACAGAAGTATTTTTTATTTTCACAAAACACGTTATTAGACGAAATCAATTCCTCAGTAATTAACCAAACTAATTAAATAAAATATTTTCAAGTTTACAGAGGCAGCCGAGATACTGTGTAGATTAAATTTTATTCTTGAGGCTGGAAAGTTTTTTTACGGAGACACTCACCCATCGTAAAATTGCGAGGAAAATTACATATTTTTCCGTCAATCGGAAAAATTTCTTTTGGCAATATTAAAAAAATTAACCCTGTTTCTGTGTTAACTACTTTTAATTGTCTCAATATAACCAATCTTTAATTAAAAGCTGTCGAATGGTACGAGTAAATATCACATTTTTATGAGAGAAAAATGTAAATTGATGCATTACGAGAAAAGATTCTTGAACGAGACAAAATTCCGTGTTTTATCTCATCTTATGCATGCTGTTACACGTGCATTATCTAAAATAGTCCAAAAGTTTTTTTTAGAAATTGCTCTGCTAAATCTGTCCGTACAAACTCATTCATCTTGAACTTTCCCATGCCATGAATTCTCGGAGAACTACTTTGAGTTATCTCGAATTTGTACATCCATTAAAACTTCTCTTTTTCATTCTTCCCCTGGAAGTGCTTTCATACTTCCATTTCATACTGAACAATTTAGCGAAACTCATTCACCTTTAATTAAAAGGTTGAAGAGAGAATGAGGTAGGGTTGTGAAATACGTGGAAGCATATAACTTCCAATTCCGCACATTTGAAATTTTACTTATTAAGTAACATGTCAAATGCATTGAGTTACTCTGGTTTGTCCGAATAGGACACAGAGTTCATAAATGTGATTGAGCTGATCTCTGATTCTTTTAATTAATGGCATAATTTACTATAACTCTTTTTAAGCAAAAACCAATTAAAACTCTTTTAGATTAGAAAATAAAACATCTGTTTTGAACATAACAAGTACTTAAGTTTAAGATAAAAAAATGTCATGCAATATATTTTACTGAAAATATATCCTTGTCTTGAATAACATAAGACAGGATGGAAGAAAATTTTCCTTTAACCTGATAACATCACTGCGTGTTTCCTTGTAACATTATGTCTCAATGGAATCCTAATGACTATTTTGCATCTTTAATCATTATTTCGCATCGGTATAAAATTAATTGCATTCTTTCCAATAAATATATCAAATTAATTTACTATGAATGCAGAAAATACTCTTAAAAATATGTAAAAATTAACTTTTAATTAAATTTTTCTATTAAATTTCAATTAGCGGAAAAATAGAACTTTTTGTATCGAGTTTTTTAATTCGATGAAACAACATGAAATTTTCTACTATAATTTGAAAAACTGCAATATACGCAATGGAGAGTAACTTATAAACACTTTGAATTTACAATTAGGAATTTTTATGTATAATAATATTAATAACGAAGTAATGGTTCCCATGATATACACTTGCACTGGTGACTTGTATTTCAATTCAGTACCTTTGTTTCATAAGCTTCAAAACTTATCGATCACAGAATTGATAATGTTTCTTACTAAACTATATAGGCGTATATATAATATAAATGATAAGTAGGGAAGGAACATAAAATCGTTCTACAGAAAATCTTTGCTCAGGAATTCATAAAATCTTTAAAATGACATGTTACGTTCAACTTGATAAGTTATCGCATACAGAGTGGAAAGTATCTGGGAATAGGGGCTAATAAGGCTCTTTCTCCTGAAACCAGCAGTCAAAATGATGGTAACCAAATTATTTTACACTTTTTAAAGCGAGAGATTCTCAGTTAAATTCCATTTTTCTTAGATCCCGAAGATTATAATCCTATGGGAGAAAGAAATGCTTTGGTTAAACTAAATAGAATTTAGAATAATAAAATTTGATTTAATACATCTTGCGTTTGTTATCATTAATTCAATATTGATAAAATGAAACATTTTATTCTGAGCTTTTTCTTACTAATGGCGTTATTTCTTCTTATATGATGATGACATAACAAATGCCTCACTTTAAATGAGGCAATTTATTACGTCATCATATTTGATCTTATACGTAAAAAAATTAACGATATATATGAATATGTGTTATAATTTGTTCCATAACTCCTTCGGTAAGTGTTGTTTAAACCCATTTAATCAAAGTTAGGAATTTATTCGATTTTCAAATACGTTTTGGAATCTAAGAATCCGCATCTTATTAAATTCTATTCTGTCCTTTATAACTTTCATAATCACGGTAATTAAGGTAGCCCACACAATTCCTAATTATTTGCGTATGTATCTCGAAATATTGTTAAGCAATATTGTGAGATTTTCAAAATTCCGGCAAGATACTGAGATCATTTTTCAGTGCGATATATATATAGTTGAGCGACTCAAATTGAAGTCTCCCAATAACTGTCAAATCAATGGAAGATACAAAATAATTCGTAATTGTAATACATTGGTCATAACTATCATAAGTACTTCTAGTAGTATGTTAGTTATACGATAACTATAATAGTTATTAGGATGTCCTGAAATGGACATCCTAATAACTATTATAGTTATTAGGATGTCCATTTCAGGATGGTGCGAAACTGGGGAACGTTGAGGACAAATAACCGGGACAAATGTGTTTCTGTCATATCTGTAGTTGAATTTAATAGAAAGAATTGTCGCTTCCAAAAGCCATGGTAAATATTGGAATACCTGTATTTGACTTCAATAATTTAAATTTTACATTTCTCGCATGCCGTATTGTAAAGATTAATGTGGCTTTAAGTGCTTCTTGTAAATTAATCTAGCTATCAAGAACTTTTTTTTCTGATCAGTAAAAATTAATACTAATATAGGCAAAAAGAACACAAGATTTTCTGTGAGATATTCATTAAATTGAGTTAAACAAGAGGATATCTTTCTAGAGCTATTTTTCCTTTTCCCTATTATCCCTTAAGAATAGCAACTCAACTATTTGACGTTTTTGTATAGATAAATCAGCAAAAGGAATCTGTATTCAAAGGAGGAAAGGAGGAAAGGAGGAACACACAAAATTGTGTACGCCATGATCTTACGGTGATTTGAATTAAAATAATCTCGTTCAATCTGAGAACGAAAGCTGGAGAAGATGGTGAATTTAAGTACTTCTATTTGCACAATGAGTTATGTTCTCAGCATATGCTAAATTCTCTACGTATCAATAGCAGAAAAATATTTCTTTGTGAAGGCAAATGGAAGTGAGGGATAAGGAAACGTAATATGTAATAATCGATTAGAAAGCAGTCACTGCTCACAAGCTGAATCAACTCAGAAACTTTGAGAGCTCAACTGAAATTCAACATCCAATAAAATAGAAAAGAGAATTCCTAAAGATTTCCTAACAATTTCGTACAAAAATTTAAAACATTAAAACATTTTCATAGTTTTCGCTGCTAACTTCCAAAAAATTCTGTACCACCGTAAAAGGACGCAAGACTATTAATTCTACTTATATTTCAACGTATTTACAATGGAGATTTATAGATTTTTATTGCATCCTTTAAGGAAAGAAGCTATAAACATGTTTAAAACAAAGATAGTTTCCAAAAGCAGTTACTATTTTCTCGATGAAAGACTCGGTGAATCCTTATTATTTACGGTGCACTCCCACCATTCACGATCACTATTATACATACTACAAAATATATTTCAAAATCACTCAATTTATTTAGCAAACGTTACACGGGTGACTTCCGTGTCGTATACGTTTCACCTTCAGTAGAGAATTAAAGTCTGACAAGAACAATATGTATAAGATATCCAGGTTCACATAATTATTAAAAATCATTCCATTGAATACGGATGTGATACACATCACCAAATTAAGAGTGAATGTAATATATTTTGCTATCTGCTTTTTCTCGTTATCCTTCTCGTCCAAATGGGGTAATCGAAAAATATCTAACGCCAGTAAGAAATATGGCGCAGTTAAAAAGTCCCCGAAAGAAGAAATTCCAAAATATAATCAGCGCTGTATACACGAAAGAAAACATTGCATATCTCCAGGTACTGGTCTATTTCTCTGAATGCAATCTAAGATATGGGGCCCCTGAAGTCCTTATGAATGGAAAACAGATATTACTAAATCATCATTGTAATTTTATTCTACATCAACGTAATTATCATGCAAACCGCCTTTACGAGTGTGGCAGAATTTATATTCATATTAATGCCTTGATTTCCACGAAAACTCTACAAGCATCTCCACTAGTTTTGAGTCAAAAATCAATCTATGAAGCAAACTTTACAAAAAGAGCATTTCAGTATTCGGTAATACCTGTAGCCAAATATAATTAGTATGGCACTACGGCAATTACTTCAGAGAACACCACAAGTGAACATAAACTAGAATTTAGTAAACTACTTGATTTGTTCATGAATATCGGAACATCAATTCAATATTACAAAGCCAGTGAAGATATCAAAGGCATATGAACATCGTATACTTTCAATTGAGTCTATGACTGAATTAATAGCAACTCAGTTGATTTTTTTTGGGAAAATCAACTGTTGATTTGATAGACGATAACACTTTCAAGGCTTCTGAGAAGAGTTCCAGGCTGGATGCGAGGGGTTTATGCTGCTGTTCGACAAACGCTGAAACAGGGAGATAGGAGGTAGAGAGGATTTTCAAAATATAGAAACTATAAATCAAAAAGGATATAGTAAAGTGGAAACAATGAAAATAACTTTTCCTCGTACAAAAGAACGCAAAACCTTGAACAAGAAAACACACGGTTTCAGCAAACGTCTCCAGAAGAAGGTATAGTTTGCCAAAACGTCTTGTATGTTTTACTGCTTTTAGAAAAGTTCTAAAGATACTTTCTTCAAAGTACGTCACTGTTATAAGATACTTTCACTTCAACAACTACTTTTTAGTTCATTTAAATAGAAATTGTGACGACTTAGCAGCTCTATAATTCACTACGACTGTCAGAAAAACGAAACAAAATGGACGCCACACTTATACCATGATAAAACGCCATTACCATCTATGCTTTCTTCTTGTGCGCAGCAAAATGTGATAAAAGAGGCACAGCTCGTGGGTTAGAGAACCACGACCATACGGAGGAAGCAAAGGAGGAGGTTTTCCTTGATAAGGCAAATCATCATCACGAGACAGGCTACGCGAGCGTTGGAATCAGAATCAGAAAGCACTCACTAATACGAATCTGTTCGCAAGACCGCGGTGGCTCTCCAGAAGAAGATGGCAAATCTCGTCCTCCAAGAAGGGCAATTCCATCACAGAATCGTCCGACGCTCACCAAAAAGACTATAACAACCGAGACGCACCGAGAAATTCGAAGGGACTCACCTTGTGGACCAAGTCCCCCTTTTTTTCTTACAGCAAATCACTCCCACTAGCCCTATCTCTCTCTCTTCCCTCTCCTATATAATCTTCTCTCTTCGATCTCTCCCTTCCAATACGGCACTCCTATCGGGCGTACGTGGGTTCGGGACTACCTTGGGGCGGCGGCAGCCGGTCTTACATGGGTTGCTCTCCCCGCACGGCGGAGGCGGCGAGAGAGAGGCTGGTTTAACGCAGAGCCGCCTCCAAGAGAAGGAGAGAGAGAAAGAGAGAAGTGAAGAAGGGATGAGGGAGGAAAGGGGGCGGATGGGAGAGGGAAAATGGGAGGAGGGAGGGAATGGGGACGGGGAGCGATTTAGGGTGGGAGGGAAAATATGGAGAGGGAAAAAGGGGGGGCGGGGTTGGGACGAAGGAGAATGTGCAGGGCAAAAGTAGCGATGGGATAGGAGAAGGTGAAATTGGGGCTGAGGTTAGCGAAGAGGATTAGGATATGGACGAAAAGATGGATGAGAGATTTGTTGGATGAGAAAAGGTGGAAAGCGGTGTCCAGAAGAAAGAGAGGTTACAGATGAATGAGCAGAAAAGGAGATAGGTAGCGAAAATACAGAAGGAAGTAAAATTAGGAAAGAGCTTAGTTGGGGGAATTATGATACAAAGGAGAGGGTAACTAGGTGAGGTATTTACGATTAAGGAGAGATGGAAAATAAGCTTAGTAAAAGTGAAGTGGTATGGTACGGATAAAGAGAGGAGATAGTTAGGAGACGGCGAAAAGAGGCAGAAAAATTAAGAAATCAGCCTAACAGAGAGAAAAAGTTGAGGATGAAGGTTAAGTGGGCGAAGAAGATGGTGGTAAGAATTGTACAGATTGACGGTACAGTTAAAGAAAGAGAGGGGGGACAAATCACAGATGAGGATAGCGAATATAACTCATAGGAAAATGAGAGTTGATAATTACGTATACTGAAATAGGTAAAAATGTTAGTAAGGGATTAACTTTTCCCGTAAGTACAGGAAAAATAGGGTAAAATGAGGAAGCAAAATAAAAATACTTGCAATTAAAATTATGAAGGAAAATTGATAGTTAGAGAGAAGAATTAGATTTTATAAGGATAAAATAATTGGGATGTTTGACAAGAAATAACGAAAGAAGTTTATTGGTGTGCAAAGTGGAAGAAAGCTCTTACATAACGTTAGCACAGCACGGAATAGAAACGGAAAAAATGTAACTTGTAAGTATGGGGGAATGTAGAGTTAGAGGCTCCAAAGACGAGAAGAGGTTAAAAACTGCCCCTGTACTTTAGGACTCTGACGTAAATTGAAACTGGAAAAGATGAGAAATTACGGAAACGGAAATAAGAGTCAACATGGGAAGGTACAGAGAGGGGTCATTTAATAGCCAGATTAAAAGAAATATCGGGAAACGCCAGCAATGAAAGGGAAAATATATGACAGGTGAAATGAAAACGATCTATTGAGGGGAAATCACAGGTAAAAGCCAGGTGAGGGTGGCTGAAAGCCGGTGGAAAAAATAAAAATAATGTAGGAGAAAACGCGTCGGAGTAACGGTTAGAAATTTTCGTGAAAAGGTGGAACGTTTGCAATGAATTAGGGCGTGGAAAGCGATCAAAGAAGAGGATAGAGGGACAGATGAAAACAAGGCAAAGATGTGACAATCAGGGAGAGGAGGAGACAAAGGAATGTGACGGAGAGGAATGGAAGGGAGGAAAAGATACTCAAGAGACGAAGACGAAATTCTGGCGGCATGACAAGAAAGACGACGAACGCGTGCGAAAAAGAATGCGAAGCGAAAGGAAACAGAAGGAGTCACCGCGCGATCGGAATGAGAGCGAGTTTTCGTGAGAGCCTTCCGAAGGCTTCTAATCCTCCGGAAAAAAAACCCCAACCAACTCCATCTTACCAACACAGCCTCAGTAATACGGGCGCTGAGGGACCGTACAGGAAATCACACTCCTAACGAAGGCGGAGGAGAGGTATTTGAGGGGAGAAGAGAAGGAAACAAGGCGGGAAAAGCGACGGAGCGAGAAAGCGAAGCGGGGAGATGAAGCTGGCGGAGGAAAGGAGCAAAGGGGAGGCATTTGAACGTAAAAGGAAGAGGGAGGTGGAAGAGGAACGAGAAAATCTATGAGCTCGCCCATTCACTGGATCCCACACCCTTTAATTCCAGCATGCGAAGTCCCGGGGACGTTATGGTCCCGACTAAGGGTTTCCCCCCACCCTCGGCAACCCCTCGCATCTCCATACTACCTACCCACCATCTTTCCACCCCTGTCATACCCACACCACTACTTCTAAGAGGATTGAAATTTCCCTTCGCTGGCGCCGGCGCGAGGGACCCGGGCTTCGGTGGCGCATGCCCCAATGCCGAGCGCCGACCGAAGAGGGTCTGCTATTGGGTATATGCCCAACCCTCGCTTGAGTCGCGGTTCGCTGACATTGCCCATCGCCCCGCCTTCTTGGGAGGAGGAATCTGAGTGAGTTGAGGAGGAGGAGAAGGATGCGAGAGTAAAAAAAGAGGAAAAGGGGAACGGGGAAAGGGTACAGAGAGAGAGAGAGGGCCAAAGTCGTCGGATACTGTAAATGGAAAAAAATGAGGGAAATGGTTATTTTTTCCGCGGCGTGTTACGTCCGCAGAGAATGGGAATGAGCACGAGAAGGTGAAATTGAAAGAGTGAGAGGAGAGAAAAGGAAAATGGAGTCATAAACTGAAGGAGGAAGACACGAGGGCGCAAATTTCAACGATAAAGAGTGAAATATAAAGTAGCGGTGGAAACGATGAGGATAGAGAGGGAGGCGGAATGTTCGTTAGAATCCGACGTAGCGGTAAATTTGCAGAAGGGCTCGATTGAGAGAGAAGCAAAAAGTGGAAAAGGAAATAAAGACAGAGGTGAAAGAGAGATAAAAGAGGGGTTCTAAGAAAATTAAGATATGGAGCAAGCTCTGTAACATAATGCGAGGAAGAGAATATTAATTTTAAATGAAATAGAAAGGAGAATTCAAAGGGGATTTGGGAAAAGATAACCAAAATGGGAGGATTTACTCTAAGGAATCGGAATTAGGTAAAATATAAAAATTTGCTTTTGGAGAAAGGTCATATCAGATTACATTAGATAGTTCCTTCGTTATGACTAGGCACTGAGACTGAAGAAGCTTCCCTTACATTGTTGATTTATGTTCAGAATGTAGAAATTGCGGAAATTAAGCAAATTAATTAGATAATAATTAATAGAGGAACTAAGAGGAAACTACAATGTGAATTTTAGAAAACCAGGTGAAATTCGCAAGAGAAAACTTTACAGCTGGAAAACTCCTAAAAGATAGGGTATGTTAGTATGAAATTCTGTAAGAACTGAAGGATCAAGGAGGAATAGGATTCCACAGGAATCAGATAGGTATGGAGATAAGTTTGGATTAGTGATAGACAAGATTAATTTAGATTGTAACCTCATTGAGGGCGGTTATAGAGGTAACGAGTTTTTTCTTGGGACTAATCACGAGTCGAAGTTAAAGACAGGATGAAATTTTAAGGACGATGAACAAGGAAGGTCGTAGTATGATTGATACAATCAGTGTAACTCTCATTGACGCGCATGTGCAACCCATGTACTACTATGAGAGAACGCACATAATAATTGAAACTATATCGAATAATGCCTTGATTAAGAGTTCCTGATCTTCCTTATCGAATAAATTATCATCGCCTTAGAATGAAAGTCTGATATTTTTTTAAATCGAGACATTTTATTGGATTTTTTCTAGATAGAATAACTCGTATCTATTATCTTATAAAATTACTCGTCGCTATTTATCAGTTGATGGAATGTCATTTTACTCTGGTCTACGCTCGAAAATGAGGAAATAATGGTAGGACTTAAAAAAAAAGGCTGGGAATACATTTCCCGTAAAATTTCTGTACTTTGAAACACGAGGTTTTCATTCTGAGCCAACCATATATGAAAAGATTCCACGGATATAGATTATTCAGCAAAGCAATATGATAGAAAATATGAAACACAATAATTTATCCTCTTGGTATTGATACTGCCCATGTTGGAGGGGGATGAGATTTTCTGCTCCAATATTTTTGAATAATAATAAATTCAAAATGTCTCCTGATTTGACACACGCTTGGCACTAAGACTAAGAATTTTTTTGCTATCATTCCACCAAAAAATTCATTCTTCACAATTTTTCTCTAGAGTAAATAACGAAAGGTAGCTCAGAAATGAAGTAAAAGAGAGATTAAGAGGGCTCTCATGTCTATAGAAAATCACGTAACGAAAGAAGAGGATTAGTGAAGCGAGCTACGGTTTGCATGAGTAAGATTTAATTGTTGCGAATGAAATGAACGTAAAGAGTAAAATCCAAAGGGATGAGAAACGGAAAAGTGGCTGATAGCGATTTAGAAGGAAAGTACAAATGAATTCATCCGACGGCAAAACTGAGTTACCCAATGGAAGCAGAAAGAATGGCTGAGCCACTCGTTGGTACGCATTCAACGAAAGCGGAAGAAATTGAAATGTTACGGTGCGGACAAAACAATGGAAGCAAACGGGAAGAGTCAAGTGTTTCTAGGATCCGAGGAGAATACGTATGAGAGACCCAGAGCGAGGAGAAAATGAAAAAAAATATAAGTCCTTCGCCAGTCTCCGAAGATCTTCAACGCATCGCTTTTTTCGTTTGAAGGAGCGTGAATAGTTTACAAATCTCTTACGCGGATCCTCCCACCTCATCACAGACTCCCGATGTCCCTCTGATCGTTCGCTTATGCGATGAATTCTATCGGATCCGTCGAGTGTGTGGAGCGGACTACGCGCCGGGATGCAAATGTTCCCTGGAAGTGGCGGTGGACTTAAAGGGGAGAATTTGGAAGCGGATGAGCGCAAAGAGCGAAAAAAGGAAATGTGGATAACAGCTGGTGAACGGATTGTGGGAAAGAGAATGATGTCGAACGCTGCGATCGATACAGAGCGACACTGCATTCGAGAATATTTCGATTTATGCGCGACAGAGGGAGGTACTATACTAAACAATATATAATTGAATATTTGACTATCGAAGGAACAATGGAACAAATTGGCAAAGAAAGATTTTAATGGTAAAGTTTTCATTGTTATTATTATTATTATTATAAGTACAAATGTTACAAATGGACAACTAGTCCGGTGGTAACAATATAAAAGTTAAACTACTATTTTACTAAAAAACCATATAAACTACCATTTCACGAAATACTTCTCATTCAGAAAAATTTCACCTTCAAAAAATAATTCCCATCCAGACTTACTACCATTTCACAACTTATAGTCAGATACAACATCATATTTCAGTGAGATACAAAATCATACAAGTTAAAATCCCTTTAAAGTACCTTACCACAATTTTACATAAACCATTTCCATCCAATAAATGGTCGTCTAAAACACAAGCAATTCACATGCATATATACAAAATAATTATATAACTGTTAAATTTTTACATCTATTTTTAAATTCTTTAATAGTTTTCGGTAAGGGTTTCAGAACTCCTTCAGGTAACTTATTCCATTCTTTTATTCCTCTATTGATGAATNAAAATATTATACCTGGGTATCCAATAATGTAGATCTAAAAAAATTGAGGCTAAACTAACTACATTTTGGTAAACTAAATCTAAGATATTCATAAAAGCATGATGATGTGTAAGATCTTGGCTTCTAATATTCTGAAATTCCTATAAATCAATGTCGGAATATAATACTGATTCATCAGCCTTAGAAATCATCTTTTTAATTCTCATATTTGCAGGTTTTGCAGTATTTTAATGAGATACCTGGATACACCAACGCATCTCACAATACAATGGGAAATTGAAAAAGTGCCTAGTAAACCGTAGGAAAATATTTGAACGGAATTTAACTTCTAGGTTATATGAATCGTGTAAAGATTTTCTTAAAATATTCCATGAAGAATTCATAGGACTGTCCTAATCAAAAGAACAAACCCACAGATTTACCATAATTGAAGTAAGATAAACTTTCCCAAGGAAGAATGGACTTGAAATTGAACCTAGGTCTCCCAATTGCCGATCGGGTGCTCTGTCCGTCGAGCTATCCCGGCAGAACATTTTTGCAAGCCATTCGGGAGACTTTGTGGGAAAAGACGTTGCAAGTTCGTCTACATGGTGGCATCGTTCGCGGTCTCGGCTTCATAGAAGCACCGGCCACACAAAGTGATGGAAAGGATACCCCAAACGTAACTCCAAGGAGTTATGATAATTAGTGTAATAATTTTAATAGTGTAATAATTGTAAACGATCCATAGTTAATAATTTTACAGTAGAATTAAATCTGCGAAAATAATTCAAATCATGTTCGGTGAATGTTATTGTAAGGGTTTCTGCGAGCATAATTTGATGAATGGAATATTTCTCATCTTTTACCACTGTACGGAGATATTATACATTTCCTGTGTTAAAGTCTGATCCTTTGCTGATAATAATATAATTCATTTTGCTTAGTACTGAATGATAAGAAATTGTTTATCATAGTATCATTGAGGTGACCTTCATCATCATCATCAAGCCCTAAAGCAATGGATATAATATGGCAAAGAATGGGAAAAGCATATGAAAGATATGTTTTCATGCATCATTCCAAGGTAATTGCAGATATACAGGGCTTTTGCTTTAATCTTTATGTTGTTATGATTTGGTGCAATTCTCGGTTTCCTTCTATCCTGCTGCTTTTATATATTTTCTTATTCAGGTTTAATAACTCTTTTCTTTTCTTTATTCCATTCAGTGAACAAACTTATGAATATTGACTGAAAAATCCTTATTAGAGAACATTGCTTTCGTTTAGATAACACTCACAAATATGATTGTCGGAGAGCACAGATATAAAATCTCGAAGTATGCGATAATTAAACCGAATTGTATCAGCTGAAGGACATCTATAGTATATCTATAGCTTATATAGTCTACTTTTCATTAGTTTTTTCTTAAGCTAATTTCCCTAATCTATTACTCTCTCGTATGGTCCACGGAAATATAATAATATTTGAATCGGTTATTTCATTCAACTGTTTCCCAAATATTTTGCAGGATCTGATTGACTCGTGTAGGAAGGTGGACGCATAACAACTTCACCAAAAGTATCATCATTGAATGTATTTAGATAGATTAAACTAAACACTTACCATCACTAGTTTTATAGATTCCTATCCTATACCAAAGAGTATCTTTGTAACAACAGACTTTCTCATCGTTCCAAACGACCGCTTTGTTGACGAAGCCGATTCCCATAAGGGTCATATCAGATAAAATACCCATGTGGTGAATTTCGCATTTATCTACTTTTGCTATGTTTTATATACTCTAATCACTCTACCCATGGTCCTCCTTTTTTCTTTCTCTTTCTCCATTTAGGTCACAAAAACAACTTGAAAATATGAGTTGAAAACGTTAACAGGGCAATATAGTGTATCCGCTCATATTTCATCGAAAGCATACGTTCATAACATCCAAATTCAAAGACGTAAAACGAAAGGAAAATAAATCCCGAAAATTTCATCCTCGTGCGAAGACAGAATAGCAAGAAATTCCACGCGATATCGCAAAAGTCTTCATCGGGATAATTTAGTCCCTCTTCCACATCTGCCTCGATGTGAAAGTGTCGCGAAATAATTCTTCATCAGCGAAAGAAACAAGTAGACCAACTGCGGAAGAGGGATGGCAAAGAGGTCGAAAAGAAGCATTACGAAGACTGAGGAATTGGGCACGTTAGAGCGTGTCGCGTGGGTGGGAGACGGGAAAAAATAGGCCCCTCACGTTGACGAGAGGAGAAAAATCGAGGCAGGGTTGAAAGGCGAGGGAATGAAAAGTGGGTGCGCCCGGAGACGAATTTTTTCTGTCGACCTCCTCAAACCTCTGAGGACAGCAATGGGCAGAATGTCACGGAATTGGATTAGAGCGTGAGAATTTCAGGGCCTAATGTGGCGCCGTGGAATGGTGGGAAATGCAAAGAAGATGGAGCGAGTCGGATGATATATGAGAGAAGAGAGCTCAAAGCATTCTTTTTATGGAGATGAAAAACTCTAGGGATACATGCAAAAATTCGAGGCGTGAAGAAATCTCCGAGGAGAGAATGGCGATTACCTTTAATTTGTTGCTCGCGAGAACTGAGATCAATATTTCTATCGATGCTTTATAATTTAATAAACCATTGCTACAAAAATATTCTAAAATGCTATATTTTGTCGGCAGTATGTATGCGAAAATAATTATAAGTTTATTCAATTTAAAACTAAAGAATATATAGCTTAGCCACGCAAAGCAACAACGAAAAATTATAAATCATGAAAAATTGAACGTTGTAGCACCAATACGTCAGTATCGAGGAAAATGGTACTTAAAGCTAATAAACGAAGGATAGCTTTATAATCACATAACAACTATAAGAATCTCTTTATTAAGGTTTTATAATAATTGTCGATGGATTTTAAAGCACTATTTATACATATTATATTTTCTTTTTTTGGATGTATAGGAACTACATAATAACCTTTAATCATAAAAATATTATACCTGGGTATCCAATAATGTATATCTAAAAAAATTGAGGCTAAACTAACTACATTTTGGTAAACTAAATCTAAGATATTCATAAAAGCATGATGATGTGTAAGATCTTGGCTTCTAATATTCTGAAATTCCTATAAATCAATGTCGGAATATAATACTGATTCATCAGCCTTAGAAATCATCTTTTTAATTCTCATATTTGCAGGTTTTGCAGTATTTTAATGAGATACCTGGATACACCAACGCATCTCACAATACAATGGGAAATTGAAAAAGTGCCTAGTAAACCGTAGGAAAATATTTGAACGGAATTTAACTTCTAGGTTATATGAATCGTGTAAAGATTTTCTTAAAATATTCCATGAAGAATTCATAGGACTGTCCTAATCAAAAGAACAAACCCACAGATTTACCATAATTGAAGTAAGATAAACTTTCCCAAGGAAGAATGGACTTGAAATTGAACCCAGGTCTCCCAATTGCCGATCGGGTGCTCTGTCCGTCGAGCTATCCCGGCAGAACATTTTTGCATGCCATTCGGGAGACTTTGTGGGAAAAGACGTTGCAAGTTCGTCTACATGGTGGCATCGTTCGCGGTCTCGGCTTCATAGAAGCACCGGCCACACAAAGTGATGGAAAGGATACCCCCTTCAGGTTCAAATGGCTTGGAGAAATGTTCTGCCGGGATAGATCAACGGACAGAGCACCCGACCGGCAATTGGGAGACCCGGGTTCGATTCCCGGTCCCGTCAGACTTTTTTCAAGTCCATTCTTCCTTGGGATTTTCCTGGGTGCGCACCATCTTTCACAAAATCACCCTTACCTGTTTTCCTGGGAAGATAAGCTTTGTTAACTCATAGTTCTACCTAAAAAATCCAAATATGGCAGATTGAAGTGAAAGCTACAACGAGATATCATCTAAATCTTAAAAAAGAACGAAAAATCGAAAAAAAGACAAAATATAAAATTATATGTAGTAACTGAAATTTAATGATGGTATATATGAGGCGATACTTAACCCTCAAATAGTTTTCTGGGTGAGCATCTTTCATTTTTGATATTTAACAACTAGAAATATATGCTGTCATATAAAATTTAATATATGCTTTATTATAAACAAGCGGGGATTTAATTATATGTAGAACTGAATGAGATACTGACAAACGAAATATTTCTTAATCTGTTGTTCCTTATGTTTAACTTTCTTCAAGCGTAATTGATCTGTACATATTGAAAATGTATTCGATATCGGAAGAAGGGCAATGTCTCATAATATCCTATAGAATATTTTGTATTTAATTGTATCTTTATACAAAATCGAAACTTAGCTTAAAAAACTGCTCTACTCTTAAATACATTACGACCAAAACTTTGCTAAATCACGGTTAAAATTTGTATAAATTTATTCTCTTTACTAAAGTAAACGAACACACTAGAAAGTCTCATACATCGCACACGCTCTCCCTACTCAAAACTTTTTCGATTACTGGATTTAACAACCCGTATTAAATCCCAAGATTGACTCTACCGTCCTACTTATGGATCCCTCTTCACCTAATATGCCCCTCTTCTGACGGCTCATAAAGTCCCTTGTGTGCGGTTACTAAGGAGAGCGCTATGCGGGGAAGCCCTTGTTCAAAGCCGGGACGTGAATCTCAGCGAGGTCCGTACTTCGTGGGAAGTTATTGCAAGATAAAATGAGCAGACTACAACGATTTTCGTTTAGTGCCGAGTCGAGCAAGACGAAACCAAAGATACGACAGCAACGCAGTAATTTCCTGCATTAATAAATTATATTAACGTAAGGAATTTCACCCAAATATAATCAAAGAGATCGATAATAAGTAGCCCTTAAATAGTTGCGAATGTGGTAATTTATTTCAATGTTATTTTTATTAAATATTTAATTATACAGCAAAATAATCATAATATTTTCCCTTTGAGGGAAATTTCAAATGAATTTTGTTTTAAGATGCTTTTCATGTTTTCGTCGTGACCGTTTTCGAATGTTTAAGTAAGTCTTCGATAAGTTAGAATAGTCTTTATAAAACTTTTCCATGATATACCCAAAAATAAGGAAATAACCTACATATACCACTTACCTGTTCTTCAACATTCACTTTGTTAAGAAATTAACTGGTGAAATGATTGTCTTCACTCAAAATAAATTTCAAGTTGTCCATTAGGTTTGAAAAATAAAGCATACCTTCTAAAAATTCCATCTTTTTCCAAGTATGTGGGAAGCCACCTGGCCAGAGGGCCAAATCGCAGCGCAAAGTTTAAATTGAGTATTATAGGGATATGTGTAAGATTTTCAAGAAATGAATTTCACATCAAAGGAAATTCCAATGGAAAAATAGCATGGCTTTATCTTACACATAATTCTAAGTACCATATTTAGGTTCCGGTCTCCATACCGTGATGAATGGAACGTTTTACATTTACCTCTTAGCATCGTCCAAAGGGAGAAAAAAACATTCTTCAATCAGACTCAGTGTTGTTCATAAAGTGACAATATGAAAGCAATTGATGTGTGAGTGAAAGCTATTTGTTGCTATTGGCGGAGATATTGAGGATTTAACAAGCCTTCCGGCTAATGATTGTACAGACAGACTAATACTAGATCGATAGTTATTTAAAAGAGATTTACTACCACTGAACTTCTGTTACAAAATAATTTAACAAAAAATTTGATATTGTCATCAGTAAAAAAACGATAAACAAGAAATCTTATAGCAATCAATGTGTCAAGAATGAGAGAAGCAGCACCGATTGTCACAACAAGCCTTGAGTTCGATTCTCCTTTGCATTGAAGGTAAATGCCGTTTGATCGATCGGGTCCGCAACTTCATCACTCACACACCCTAGTTCTTAAATCCCGTGCTTTAATATTTCAGGATGCTGCACTGTACGTTGAAAGTAGTTATGGATCCGTAGGCGACATGAATTCTTCGTCGCGCTTACTATCGAGCTATTGGACCGACTCCAGCGAGGATTTGCGTCAATGACTCTATCGTATGCATCGATATGAACGTCGTATCTCCCTCTATCAAAGTAGAACTTTAATTACCATCTTCGTTTAAAGCTCAACCTTTACATTTCCCACTGGAAAATATTTTTAGGCGTTAGAAAAATATATCGAAATTATATGATTGGTACGATGTATTTCGCAACAGAAGCTAAAAAAATTTTTTAATCTAATTAAATATCCACAATTGATAGAAAAACAGATTTATAATGTATCGGAACAGGAACTGAGGCGTGACAGGCAAATAAAAGGCTTTGCAACTCCACTATAAAATATATGAAGTTGTTAAAATTTTCAATTCGTTATGAACACCGACTGTCTCTGTGCTCACCGTAGATTTTACGGTTTGAAGGCATACACAGAGAAAAGAGGCATCGTACAGGAATCGAACCAAAATCGAAACCGAAAGAAAATGCCACATAAGCCGTAAAAACCAAACCCGAACAGAAAAAATTGAAATATTTTATCCTAATCCATAACTGAAAACAGTTATCTATCCAGTTCCGATATTCGGGTCCCAAGAATGTGCATTTATTTAAGAGTAATTGGAGGAAGGTTTACAAAACATTTGTAACTACAACTTGCAACTAGCTATTAAAAAGCTCTGCTCTAAAACGAAGTGTATTGTAATGTGTCTGCAAAAAAAAGCTAGAAACAATAAAACTAAACTTCAGAGGTATATTACAATGGCCTGAGTGAAACATCGGTTCGAACCGGTTTGATATTGGCAGAAATAGTTAAAGCAGAATTAAGAAGAACGGAAAACCTCACCGGAGTGAAACTTATATTACCTCTATATTCTTGTAAATCTTACTTTAGGAAAATTGCTTCTGTTATTGACGATCCGTAAATTGTCAACACTGAAAAGATTTCTTGCGCATGTTTTAATCTTTGAGCATTTCATTGTATTTAAAAGAAGCTAAGGAATCCAACTCTAACAGTTAATAACTTTTCATCTTAAAATTTAAGGAAGATGAATAATTTTAGCTAATGAATAAATAAAAAACGGATATTAATCGAAAACATTCCTAATTAACATTGGTTATGTGTACGAAGCTTCCAAGTTTGTTTAAAAAAAGGTTAAAACTCTGGAGATTGGATTACTATTGATGAGTTCTTTATATTGACCGTAGATAACGTAACCTTGCCATGGTGAGGAGGAACCATACAATCATTTCCGTTCTTTCAAATTTGAGAGACAAATATTTTATCAACTTCATTGATACAGCAATTTGAAATGAATTACTTGGTTTTTTTTTTAATACCCTGGTGAAAATTTGATGCGTTTGATCGCTGTCCTAAAATGCATTCACTCCTATTCTCTTGGAAGGTTGGAGAAATGCGAAGGAAAGAAATAATTGGACGGGTCCAGGATGGCAATGGTGGAGATTCAGTCCGAGTTGAAAAGAATGAAGAGGGAGAGGATTAAATCGATAGGGAGGGGAGATTAACTACCTAGTGAATAGCTTAGTGAGACAAGACAAGACTTTTGGAGGAGATAAGCCCAGAAAGGGAAATTGGGAGGGCAAAAGGGTAAAGGGGGAGGGAGATAGAAGAAGGGAGCGGATAAAGGATGAGATGGGCGATTTAGATAAAGTGAAGAAGGAAGGAAAATGGAAATAAAGAGAAGGGGAACTTAATTTCGATTTATCCGGGTTTAATCCCCTCTCCACAAAGCGCACATCTCACCTTGCCTCCGCCATTATGAGCGCAGGACCACGAGACACCTCTAACGTAAAATAAGACAGCCACCACGCCGAGGGAAATATTTTGATGACGTAAAATTGAATAATAAGAATTGGTACTTTTCCCAAAAATCTGGTATCTTACTGCTCGCATCACTGGAGAGGAGTTTTTATTTGAAGGAAAGTGAAATCAAAGTAAAGGCAGAGGTTACACGACAAAGATAACAAACTTGTGAGCCTTAGATTCGTAACTAGGGTGCTGCACGTGCTGTTGATATGCATTTTCCGCAGCCGGAACTTTGGTCCGCGGAGATTTGGTCCGACGACAATTTGGTCCCGCTACGATTTAATGACTTTATTAAAGGCAGGACAATATAAATTACTGTATAATATTCTTAACTCTACTATACACACAACTACGCTAATTACTAGAACATTCTCGCTGTATTACTTGAAGTTATCTGAAACCACCACCTACACTTTAATCACCCACGAATCAAAACATTGATTAAAGCTCATCCAAGGATTCGTCTCATTTAATAAGTCAACAAATTCCATTTACTTATATCGTCTTTACTCATTCTCTGTCGGATTTTGGCCATCTTGAGATTTCGTAAAATAACGCATTGGTTTTGATTTTCATTGTCTGTTCTCATTTTCCTTCCATTCCTGTTTTATTCTCTGAATATTTTCTGTTTCTTTTCCGTCCAAATATTTCCTATATCCTTCTTTTCTTTCTCCCGGAAACCACTTTGACTTTTTATTGAACTTCCGAAGTCTGTTTCATCCTGTGTTACATCTTCTTTTAACCCAATCTTCCTTATATCTCTGATAAACTTGTCACTGTTATGACTATCACGATTGTGGTTATAAGTTCATTTTTTGTGTCCGAAGTACTATCTACTTAATAATACTACTACCTTCTACCACAGAGTATTTTTATTCATGTTTTCAACCCGTTGGGTCATCCTCAGGTTATCTCATCCTCAGGGTCAACCCAACGGGTTTAAACTATGGTCGTTCAAGAAAAATATTCTGTGGTAAAGGTACAAGTATTATTTCTATTTGTCTTGAAGATGGAAAACTACCACAAAGTCGAGGCCAAGCTATTAGATTCCAAAAGTTCCCCACTCTTTCAAAAAGAAAACATCGCTGTTAGATAAAGATTTTAAGAACCCCAGCGTTTGTACAGTCACTCTACCGAAGAACTCTAATCATATCAAAAGAGCATCTTTTCCCAAACTAGAAAGATTTTTTCTCTCGAGCGAGGGAATTGATGGGAATATTGTGACGTACAGTAGAACCAGATAAGAGTAAATCTACTGTATGTACAATCTTAAGTTGAACCTCTCATATCTACAATTGGAGAAATAAGAGTGTCGAAAATTTTTAATTTTCCTTCGATTTTTTAAATTTATAACAACTTCGTTCGGTCAAGTCAAAATTAAATATTCTTGTGTACTTTGCAATTTAGTTTTCCTTATATTAACCTTGTCTTCGGGTTAAACTTTCATCTGTCGATGTTTTAAATATTATCATGTATTTCTACGTATTTGGATCACATTTTAGAGGCTCTTAATTTTAAAAAGTATCTAGAAGTAAGATAGACAGAGTGAAACAAGGAAAATAGAAGATATTACTACAGCCAGCTTTGTTTACTGAGCTAAGGAGCTAAAAGTAAGTTGTTTCATGGACAGCGAGTTCATGTCAAAGAACAGTCAAATGTATATAAAAGTTTTGGTATAAAAACTGGTAAACGATAAGATAATCGCCCACAGAATTTGAGAATATTAAAAGATACGGGTCATTGAAGAGTATGTCATAGTAACATACCACAAACATTTGTAGTACGTCTAAGATGTTGGAGAGATATCCAGAGGTAGACTCGTCCATCTTGGGATTTACAGCAAAACAGGTAAAAAGTATGAAGGAGATAAACTGGCTACGAAGTATGAAAGTAGGAGAGAATAAAAGTAACTATTATGAATGACCTGCCAGGAAATAAGAAGGAATACTTCCATAAGAGGAAAAATTGCGTTAGACGAAGAATGGAAAACAAACCATCGATCAACAAACACCACCACCAACACCAACATTGATATCGATTGGGCTCATTGATGTGTAGGATACATAAAAAAGTTATGCATGAATTGCTTTCCTCAGAATGCAACGATATATTCGATAAAATCAGTCGTATACTCTCAGCAGAAGGTGTTAACATGGAGCTTTATGGCTGTAACTTCCAGTTATGACCAGGAGAGCGTTTCTTTGACAGAGATAAGCCACGCACTTCGAATTCCATTGACTGAGATTTTTTAAGAAAAAAGTACATTGTATATTAATAATACTGTGTGCCAACGAACATTTGGCAGATAAGTCATTCTCAACGGGTTTTAATTCTCTCTTTTCTATCTGATATATTAAGTGGAAAATTTTTCTTACTTATAATTGGAAACTCCATACTATGATCTTAAATGACGTGATAAGCTATAGCAGCCCCAACTTTGTGGAACTTTTCGGTATTATATATTACTAGCTGAAGTGCCCGTTGATTCTAACGGGGAAAATAGATGTCGGATTAAGTATAGTATACCTATTTGTGCATAAGAGAAAATAGCATCTCGCATCCTAGTTTAGTCCAATGGAACAGGTTATTGAAAACAAAAATTTTCTAATCAAAGTTCGAGGCTGAAACCTACAATCAACAATAAGAATGTGAATCATTATGGAATTTCTCTCTTATAATACATGTCTCAAGTTAATGTGCAAGTTTGCAAGATTTAATCGTAAAATATGTCAAGAGTCCGAACTGATAAACGAAAAGTTACTCCTCCGTCTCCACTAATTTATTACGGTGCTACGCATTTTTGTTGCCCCTGTAATTCATCACCACAAATTGTTCGTGACTGATATAATTAAAATCTCTGAAAATTTTCATCCTCTTCATATCGTTATTTCCTTCTAAATGGGCCAAAATACAAATGCATTCTTATGGGAAAATATATGAACTCGGAATCAGCAATCGCATTGGTCGTCAGGGGGACGGGTTGTTTACAACCTCAGAATTTCACAAAATATTCGCATATTTGATCTAAATTCTCGCAATTTCGAAACGAAAGCTTTATTCTACGACAATAATAAGAATCTGTATTCAATTTCCCTTCTTTTGGTACTTATCTCGATCTTATGCGACTATTNTTTTAATTTTTAAAATGTGAAAGCATCGGCGAAAACAAAAGGAAGATAGCTCTTGACCAAATAAAGAATCCAGCAATTTATGAATATTTTTCGTCTTCGACAAATTTGTTCCATTCCTGTACGAGGTTTCCGGTTTGCGGAATTCAAAAATTCTAGAATTTTGGCTCTCGCTTTGTCCACGATTGTTCTTCCAAAATTTCCCACATTTATAATTGGGAGAAATGAGAAAAAGAACTATACGGACGCTGCGGAATGTAGGAAGAAATTCAATATATTTTAGTCTGTTTTTTTCTTCATATTATTGCGTATACTTTTGCACTCTCTCTGCTGCTATATAATATCTTTCTTATTTTCTTTCCGTTTTTTCATTTCGTTTTGTCATACCTCCATTTCCTCCTTCAAAGTCATGCATGTTTGTAATTAACTAAATTAATTTCTTCAGGCCTTCTATTTTTTGTTGATATCTTGGCATGAAGGTAGGTTGCTACTCTAAGCCACAATATATTAATCGTGATCCTTTCCCGCACACACACATACAAATAAACCATCAATTGATTTCTTTGAATTTGTAAATTCAATTTGGTGTATGTATTCGAGAAATATTGTCAAAATCTATACAAAGGCAAGATTTTATTTGAAATTAAAATCTTAAAATTTTTTGGAGTTAAACAAGAAGGTATGATTATCGTCAATTCTCATCTTTATAATTTTTCACATATAAGCTTCTTCCTTAAAGACTTCCATTCCATTTTACATATTGTTGACAAGAACAACAAAGTGGTAAAGAAACTAAGCTATTTCAATGAATAATGCCTCTAAATATTCTACTGAATTTTGTGAGTTAAAATGCTCCTATAGCTGCATTCGGAGGCCACGACGTAGTTTTTTCAAGAAAATCTCTCTCCCACTTTTTCTCAGCTAGGTTGAGGTTGATTTGCTTGTGGAAATTATTCAATAGTTAAATTTCATGTACATCCTAACTGTGTCATATTCTTCATCAGATATACCAATAACCATATGTTCCAGGTGGATTTTCACCTCTAAAGATCGACGCAATATTCTGGCATGCTTATCAATGAAATCAATTTTTGTGTTTCTTTTTTATATTTATAAATCCTCACATTATAACCAGCTACCAATCAATTGATATCAATTAGCGGTCAATTTCATATGTGCTATCGAGAGTTGTTAACTCAACATGTGCATTTCACTCATTAAACAGAGATTCTGCGTTATAAATGTTAATATTCCATTTTACGCATTTCAAATACGCATGGCAGTTGCCCAATAAAGTTTCTTAGCGCACACGTTTCCCAATAAACATCTTTTTTTAGATTATTATTATTATTATTGTTATTATTGAGGAATTCTACCCTGCTGTTAGGCGCAGGACCTAGTGAATTCAATGCAGGAATTCAACATATATGACAATATAAATTCAAGTAAAATAAGTGTAAGATTATGTTACAGTAGTGAAAAACGCAAAAAGTCGGTTTCTGTGTCGCTCACGAAAACGTACCGTCAGGCGCGAAAATTATGACGAGAGGACTCCAAGAGTTATACCCATCCGTAGTCGAATTTCGGAGAAATGCCTCGAGTTTACAAGTGATTCTTGCATTACGGCGTGAGGAGCAAGAGAAGATCTCCCTTCCTGAAGAAGAGTCTCTCGGAGACCGTTAAACTTCAAATTATATCGGTCGAGAGTCAAACTCTCGAATCCGGAAATCCAGCGAAAGAGTTTAGAAGGGCGACGTAATTAAAAAAGGATGAGATCCCGGGGAACATAGGACGTAGCCTTAAGGGGCTTAAAAGGCCTTCTTTTCAAAGCCCCTTCATCAGCATCCTCGAGACCGGGGAGGAAGGAGCCAATTAAACAAATGGGAAAGACAAATGAAAATCTGAGGGAATTTCTTACTCGGAACGCGGGACGGCGTTACGTGATACGGAGGCGATTTGGCGTACAAGCAAGGACAGAAGCTGCGTAAATGAGGGAAGGCTGAGTGGATGGCCCGGGATAGAGGTGTAAGGTTTGATCAAATACGTGCCGAGAATTTCATTCCTTTTTTTCGAATTCGCTTCATGAACCTTAAATGCCTCTTCTTCTTCTAGCGTGGACATGGAACAAAAAAGGTTTAATGACAAAGGAGATCTGTTTCTGAGGCCAATTGATAATTAGACGCATGCCGGTAATTGTATTGAATATTTAGTTTTACTATTAGCGTAATGCTAATAACAATGCCTAAGCTATGAGTGCATATCTTATAAACAACATAATACAATAAGTAATTTATTTGAACGATTTAGTGTTTCGCCTGTACATTACATGTATGAAATACTCTCAGAATTTTCACTAGATAAAATTAATAATGGTCGGTGCTACAATGGATGACTGTGCCATCATCTTGACTCAATGGTATCATTGGAATGAAAATATAGATTTGTGATGTCTTTTCACGTACAGCCGAACGCCTTTAAAACCAATGGGTCAGAGACAGTGAATTTTACAGTAACCTTCATTTTAAGCATAATATCGACTATTTTCCGGGCAGCCATTCTGCCATACCATGCCAAAAATTATGGAATCCCAAGATTTCACTCATATAATCTATGGTCAAAGAATTCGTACCACATAGTTTGCTGGATTTATTTTCTTCTCAAATTCACATTTTTTCTAATGCTTTTTATCCTATGTTTCTCTTTATATTTTCGTTTGCATTTTTAATGGTTTGTATTTTTTACTGTTCTTTTGCGAGTGTTTCACTTCTCTACTCTACAAGCATTTTCAAGCAATGTACCTCTTTTTCTATGTTATGGTAATAAAGGANCTGTATTTCTTTTCTTCTCAAATTCATATTTTTTCTAATGCTTGTTATCCTATGTTTCTCATTATATTTTCTTTTGCATTTTAATGGATTTGTATTTTTTACTGTTCTTTTGCGAGTGTTTCACTTCTCTACTCTACCAGCGTTTTCATGCAATATACCTCATTTTCTTTGTTTGGTAATAAGGGAAAATTTTCCCCACCCTTACTCCTTCCACTTTTCTTTTAATTTTTAAAATGTGAAAGCATCGGCGAAAACAAAAGGAAGATAGCTCTTGACCAAATAAAGAATCCAGCAATTTATGAATATTTTTCGTCTTCGACAAATTTGTTCCATTCCTGTACGAGGTTTCCGGTTTGCGGAATTCAAAAATTCTAGAATTTTGGCTCTCGCTTTGTCCACGATTGTTCTTCCAAAATTTCCCACATTTATAATTGGGAGAAATGAGAAAAAGAACTATACGGACGCTGCGGAATGTAGGAAGAAATTCAATATATTTTAGTCTGTTTTTTTCTTCATATTATTGCGTATACTTTTGCACTCTCTCTGCTGCTATATAATATCTTTCTTATTTTCTTTCCGTTTTTTCATTTCGTTTTGTCATACCTCCATTTCCTCCTTCAAAGTCATGCATGTTTGTAATTAACTAAATTAATTTCTTCAGGCCTTCTATTTTTTGTTGATATCTTGGCATGAAGGTAGGTTGCTACTCTAAGCCACAATATATTAATCGTGATCCTTTCCCGCACACACACATACAAATAAACCATCAATTGATTTCTTTGAATTTGTAAATTCAATTTGGTGTATGTATTCGAGAAATATTGTCAAAATCTATACAAAGGCAAGATTTTATTTGAAATTAAAATCTTAAAATTTTTTGGAGTTAAACAAGAAGGTATGATTATCGTCAATTCTCATCTTTATAATTTTTCACATATAAGCTTCTTCCTTAAAGACTTCCATTCCAAACGACGCACTGTTGCTACTGTAATTCCTTTTTAGTAAAAAAAATAGTGATTAAATACTTTAATTTTATATGTTTAAGCGATTAAATTAACATGAAAGTATAATGACGAGGAAGCGATCGGTTTACCCCAGTTGGAGCAAATGTTCCAAATTTATTGTGTATTCGTCATTTTATATTGTGTATCCGAGTGCAACGGTAAATTCCTTGTTACTAAAATAATTTAAGATGTTAAATAGCTATGAGGGAGAGCAGACATGCGAAATAAATTTTATTAGCTTCAGAATATGTATTTTTTAAACATTTCTTCAACTCTATGCTTAATAATTTATGAAAACAGTTTTTCTGAAAATTGCAATATCAATTTTTCCCAAAATTCAACAACAAATATTCCAGTAAATTGTATAATATTAGTTTATAGGGATGTGATGCAGTTCTAATTTTCTTTCCGATGAATTCGCATTAACACCTTTTATTATATACCCAGATTCAAAATTAGGGATGTCAAAGTAGATTAATGAGTGTGACATCCCATATTAGCTATAAAAAACAGTTTTTGCTTTCAAAACCGTCTTCTACCCTAGCCAATTTTGGACGTAAGTTTGTGAACGATATTTTTACGCTTAGCTTCTGAATACTTCCAAAAACATTTTAGCTGATTCTATTTGTTTTTTGTAGTGGAAATGTATATACAGTTTACTATAATCAACGTCTACATCTCACGAATCATTAAAAAGTTCATGAATGTTATCTTTTAAAGGAGACATTGGGCCATGTAGTTTAAGGACTAATTTCTTCTATAAAATCTGAATCAAAACAGAACTAAAAATTATAGTAGTAGTAGAATTTGTTTGGAGGTGCGTCGACTGCATAGGTCATTTTGCACCATTTAAAGATTCATTTTTAAGCTGCCTGTGACCTGATAAGAGTCTTTTCCTTTATTTATTTATGAATACTAGGTTCTAATAAATATTTAAAATTTGTTTGGAGGTGCGTCGACTGCATAGGTCATTTTGCACCATTTAAAGATTCATTTTTAAGCTGCCTGTGACCTAATAAGGGTCTTTTCCTTTATTTATAAATACTATGCTCTAATAAAAATTTAAAATTATTTTAATGGCTAAAATAGAAAATAAGTTAAATAAATAAGTAAAAAGATAAAAAATTAAAAGGATTTTTGTCCATTGCTAAATGTATAAAATCTAAAACCAGTTCAATGAACAAACTAGAGTTTTCTAAAGAGTCCAGTTTCCCTAAGGAAACGCAATACTCTAGTAACTGACTCGTTATCATCTCCGAGTACGGCGGCTAAGTTGCCTGTAATTCCTAAGGAGGTGCGAATTCTGCTGTATCTGTTACACACCAGCAGGAGGTGTCTGATGCTGAGGGTGCAGTTGCATTCGTCACATCTGGGAGGGATTTTTTCCTCTGAGAAGAGATAAGAGTGGGTAATGGCACTGTGGCCAATCCTTAGTCGTGTGAGTGCTACCTCTTCTCCTCTAAAGCTCCTGACTGAAGAGGCCCACACAGATGTGGTAGGTTTAATAGTGCGTAGTTTATTATTATCAAGGGTTCTCCATGATTGTGACCATTGCCCCAAAGTAACTTTTCTCAGATATGACCTAAGGTCTTCGTATTGAACTTGCACAGTTTCTGATAAAGGAGAATTCAATGCCTCTTTCGCAGCTGAGTCTGCCCTCTCGTTACCTATGATTCCAACATGACCAGGGACCCAGAGAAATTTTGTTACGATGCCCTTTTTGTTCAGTGAGCTGATTGATGACTGGATATCTTGCACTATTTTATGTGTTGGAGAGTAGGTTGAAATTGACTGTAAGGAACTGAGAGAGTCAGTGCAAATAAGATAGGAGCCTGAGTTTCCAACTATTTTGGAAAGAGCCAATCTTATTGCATGTAGCTCTGCAGTGTATATCGAGGATAGGGGGCTCAACCTATCTTTAAGGATGCCATGGTATGATGATACAATTGCACAAGCACATGCTGAGTCAGATTTTGACCCATCTGTGTAGATCGGTGTAAACTCAGGGTGCTCATTTAGAAGTCTGTGAAATTCTTGTTGGAATTGAATACTGCTGGTGTAATATTTTTTCAGCTGGTTAGAGAGCCTTAAAATGTTTGGTTCCGGTAGTACCCAAGGTGGATCCTTCGGGTATTCAATTGGGTACACTGATGGTAGGTCTACATGGGTACTTCTGATGAAGTCAGTAAATCGTATGCTGAGGGGTTTTGTTACCCTTCTTCTTCTGTTGTAAATGTTTAAAAAATTTGGATTAAAAACAAACCTGTAACAGGGGTGTGAGGGTGAAGCTAAAATTTTGGACACATAATTACACATTAGAATATTCCTTCTAACATCTATGGGGGGTTCCCCTGCGTCACAGTATATGCTGATAACTGGGCTTGTCCTGAAGGCACCAGTAGCCATACGTAGTCCTAGATTATGTACTGTGTTGATTCTCTTAAGGTAAGATGGGTATGCCGAGGAGTATACGATGGAACCATAATCTAATTTAGAGCGTATTAGTGCCCTGTAAAGTAAAAGCAGTGTGGAGCGATCAGCTCCCCATGTCGATTTGGATAAAAATTTAAAAATATTCAGTTTTAAAATGCACTTAGTCTTTAAGGCCTGTAAATGTTCCCTCCAATTTAGGCGGTTGTCAAGTGTCATCCCCAGGAAGCGCACAGAAGGAGTGTATGGGAGATGCCTTCCTCCTAGTGTTAAAGTGCCTGGGATATGGATTCCCCTTAGTCTGTTGAAGTGGACACATTTTGTTTTTTCTGTGGAGAAGCGGAAACCATGTTTTTGTGCCCAACTATATAGTCTGTTGATTGTAAGCTGCAACTGTCTTGTGGCTACTGCCAGATTGGATGATCTGCAAAATATTGCTAGATCATCCACAAAAAGGGATCCTATGACTGGAGTCATAATGCATTGAGCTATGTCATTTATGGCTATTGAGAAGAGGGTAACACTAAGCACTGAGCCTTGAGGCACTCCATTGGTCTGTTGAAAGGGCTTAGTGAGGTGGTTCCCGATTCTAACTCTGAATGTTCGGTCAAACAAAAAGTTCTGGATAAACCTTGTCAGGTTTCCTCTAAATCCCCACTCGTGCAGCTTTTTAAGGATATTCCACCTCCATACCCTGTCGTATGCCTTTTCTAAATCAAAGAAGACCCCAATTGTGTGCTGGCGCAGGAGGAAGGCCTCTTGTATGAAATTGTCGACCCTTACTAAGTGGTCAAGTGTTGATCGACCACGTCTGAATCCGCACTGCATTGTAGAAAGTAGGTTTTTTCGTTCTAGGCACCACACGAGCCGCGAGTTGACCATCCTTTCCATCACTTTACATAAGCAGCTGGTGAGAGAGATGGGTCTATAGTTTGTGGGGTCACTCCTTTCTTTGTCTTGTTTGGGAACTGGAATAACTATGGACTCCCTCCAGGATGGCGGGAAACATCCTTCTTCCCAGACCTGGTTGTATGTTTGTAGGACCTCATTCAGGACATGCACAGGGAGGTTTCGGATGAAGGCATTGTGTACCATGTCATTTCCCGGGGATGTATCTTTTCCTTTGGCTATTGCTGTTTTCAATTCCCAATGTGAGAAAGGGAGGTTGTATTCTGCCTTACCATGGTCTTCATTAAAATTTAATTTAATTCTTTCCTGTGTAATTTTACTTCGTAGGAAAACTGGATCTATATCTGTATCGCCACTTGATTTTTCGAATGTCTGACCAAAGATTTCACCAATGGAGTGCTTGGATGTTTTTATGCATCCATCAACATTTAAATGACATGTATTATTGCTTTTGTGGAACCCCTGAATGCTCCGAATTTTGCTCCATACCTGGCACTAAAAATTATAATACGTGATTATTTTTGCGATAGTTACATCATAAATTATTACATTTCGAGTGTTACATTTTACAGTTCTGAAAGCACAAAAACTAACATTAAGTGAATCAGGAAAAGGGAATTCATTTATTTGGAAAAAATAGAAAACGAAGTTGATCAATAGCCCAGGATAACAGAGAAGGCCCATTATTCTCCGGAAATAAAATTTTTCAGAATTGATGATTGTGCATGTGATTAAAATACCGATTAACTAAAAAACTAGAGTATCATGAAAAAATTAATGCGGAACTAATTTATATGAAGATCAGTGAGATACAGAATTTATTGTACTTATTTTAAATGTGTCAAAATTTATAACTCACTCCACTTAATACACGCAGCGAAGGGAACTTCTAAGGGAGGTATTTGAGCGTTAAAATAAAATCGTTTCCTGTTTCATCCTAAATAAATCTTTCGGTGTTATTACAAATAAAAAAGACCTTCCATTTTGGAGTTTTTGCTCGTGTACCCGCTTCACTCAAACATCGTTAGAAAACACGTATGTCGACGCTTCGGTTTTTTGCTCAACACCACCAAGTTTACTGGAATCGGTTTTCCGTTGAATCAGCGAATCCTTGATTTTACATAGCTCTCCGTTGAGTCGAGATTGATCGGTAATCGATGTGTCAAATTTCAGCTCTCCTAGTGATTAAGTTCCCTTGGTATACTACAGATCAAGTGCGACGGCGAGGAATTTATTGAAATCATAGTTATGTATCGTAAAGAATTGCATTGGGAAATCAGGTAACAATAAATCGATCTCTAAATGTGATCCTGCAAAGTATTACTTGATGGAGCTTCTTCCTATTAGTAAATAACTGACTGACTTTGTATGTCCGAACATATTAATTATAATAACCAAAGATTCTACACAATACGTCATCTTCAGTTACATGGGTAAAAATATCCCACAAAAATATGACATATAGGAAGGGGAACTCAATTTATAGTTATACGACAGAAGCCATAATTTTTGCGTGAATTTACTACAATTTTTTGAGAAGGATGCCACTTTTCAACTTTAAAAACACAGGCAAAAACAAAAACGATAGGCAAAGATGTTGCTTGATTTTGATAGATATGTATGTAAGACAGTAAGTTTATTTGTGTTAATTGTGTCTATTGTATAAGTTTGTCAAATAAGATAGCGTCGCCACCTGACTCAGCGTCTAACTGCAACGGTAATGTATAATAAATAAATAAAAGGCATTTCTGATGATTTTATACAAAGCAGATGGGTCTAAAGGGTACACATTTTTGAGGTTGACGGAGTATTGCATTTACTTCCTTATTTTTTACCTATCAAGAAGATTGATCGACCACCTTTTGTACATCACCCGAGTAATTTTAAACAATTGTTTTATCGATTTCTTTTACGAATTTTATTATAGTGCAAGGTCATTATATTTCCATTTTAAGTATTCTTTCTGGAAAATCGCTCTTCAGAATCGTTTGCGCATCCTTTTCCAGTTGTATTAACAAAGCGATAATAGTATTTTTTTGTATTTGTTTCAATTGCATAATACAAGAATACCATTCACAATGAGGCATGAAAGTAAACATCAATTATATATAGTTCTCGCGATAGCCAAAAGATTACATGATCTTGTCCGGCTATCTATATTTTAAGTTTCAGTCATGAACTTTATAAAAAGATAGATATTACATATGCTAGATATCACAGAGATATTAGTCAAAAAAATTTTTTCCCTCAAATTCACTAGTAAAGAAGAAAAAGAAGAAAACAAAAAAATATGTACAGAAGATCATTCTTAATAGTTAAATAAAATTAAGAATTTTTCAAATCGCAGATATATACTTTTATAAATGTTTACATAAGATAATAATGTAATGATTGAAATAATGACAATGAGTAATGATTGAAAAGTAATAAAATAGATTGAGATCCTATCATTCCCTTCTCTTGGGAGAGTAAAAGTAAAATACGGACGTTCCATGTCATTCCATTCCATGTTCGAACTATTGGGTAGGGATTTCTATGCCGCACATCGGGACCGAGAATTTCTTCCGTAATGGTCACGTTTCCGCTAAATACAGGTTCCGCTATAGACAAGTTTCTCTGTATAAAGGTGTATAATATTCCAATGTAAAAGAATTGAAAGATTCCTCGGCATATGAATACGATGGCGCCGCATCAATGAATATTTTGAGAAATCCACAAGGACAGAACGTCAATAATACCTCCTACGCCAGAGAGAGAAGCCAAGAATAACCATTATGCACCGAGTAGAAGGCCATCGTGTATGAAAAGGGAATGCTTAGAGTGGTGGGGTGTGGGGTCCTTTCCACCACTGGACCATGACGTCAGCCACCTCGGCAACGCCCGGTCCGTTAGGGCCGCAGAATCCCTCTCGGACTCAGTTATTGATTCCGCACCCCGCTCTCCCGCTTGGAAATCCACCACTCTTCCTCCCTACCCCCGAAGCCGCTTGCATCTCTGTGCTGGGGAAAGGGGGTGCAATGGAGTGGGAACGAGCTGGCACGGTGCCAAGGAGGAGGGGTAAAGAGGTTCCACAGGGTCTACCCCGATTCGGGACGTAGGCGGGAAGTTACGACAGGAGAAGAGGAATGGTTCGCGAGGGTCTGAGGAGGAAAAATGAATGGAAGGGGTTTGGACCGAGAGAGAGAGTAGTGGAAAGGGAAGTAGGCGCTAGGAATTTTCGTCACGAGTGTTACGTCATGAGTGGAAATCGGTGGCGAAATCGCATGACGATTCGCGACGGTTTCCTCCCCAGAGTGGAGAGATTTCGCTTTGGAGGGAAATGTTCGATATTTAACAGTAAATCCATTCGCTGTATTGCATTGTGACGAGCTCACTGTCCGCACTTCCTGATCCGAACGAAGGCACATTTAATTCTGTTCAATCAATGTCCTACTTTGTGAAACGTTTTTGGATATTTCCGCAACCCATCGCCGCTGCGGGCACCATTCTGTCGCGACAAATATGTATTCACTATTACCACACAAAGAATAAAACATTCACAATTTTTTCCAGGACTATATCATGGTGTCAATTTGTACCGTTACTTTTTAAAATATAAAGTAGAAGTTCAACGCGTGGAAGATTAAAGATTGAAAGTCTAAACTTTTGAAAAGTTAAATTTTTACAATATTTGACTTCACATATATCTGAGAGTTTCTGTATCTTTTCATCTGATTAGTCATTTTTAACCGTAAAGCCAGCCACGAATACTAATAGTGATTCTAGTAAAAAAGATTTTTACGAGTAATACGTACTATTTGTATTCACCTGCCATTATGTGATGCCGGACTAAATGCGTTATACTGTTGAGGACTTGTCTTGAGGAAGTTGTCGGCGAGAAAATCTTTCAAAGGTTAAATATATGTTAAGATATGTCGTTTAACCAACTGAAAGTGTAACAAAATTAATTTATGTCAAGAAAATATTTCAAGAAATAACAAGTGTGAAAAATAGCGACACGACTGGAACTCGAACCCAGGTCTCCCACTTTCAGGGCAGGTATTCTAACCACTGAACTACCATGCCACGTCTCTTCCACACTGTTAAGGGAATGCTTTGTCAGCACGGTGAGTAGCCTCCACGTTTAGTGGGACGAACTGCCGCCAAAGATCCTCACTGAGGCAGCCAACTCACAAAACAGGTCTTACAAGGTGAACCCACCCAAAGGAAATCACAAGGATAAAGGTAAAGGTGTTATTTTTTGCACTATGAAGTCGTGTGGCTGAATCCCAAGGAATAACAAGTGTGAGAAAAAGCCACATGTCCCAGTCATGTTGCTATTTTTCACACATGTTATTCCTCGGGATTCAGCCGCACGACTTCAACGTGCAAAAATTAACACCTTTACCTGTATCCTTGGAAATATTTCAAGTTAACATAACTAAATATAATACGGCTTACAAAATGTGAGTCTGATAAGAAAGGGCGTGGTTCTTATGTAACTAAGGATTACTTATTACATTGATTTGGCTAGGACTGAAAAAGGTAATTATCACGAAAACAAACGAAAACTCACTTTGCAAACGTACCTGTAGAACATCACATCGATGTGATTTGGGCACATTTTAAAGCTGAGAATCCGTTGTGAAAAAAAATGTGTCACTAAGATAAGTAAATCATCAATTGCACGAATTATCTTTCTTGTGATAAAACGATCCTTCCATAAGAATCAGATAATAGGATTGCTAGCCTGTTTTGTTAGATTTTATTCGTGATTTAAGAGTATCCTTTTGGAATTTAACAAGAAACTAATAAATAGATCAATAGGTCAACATAAAAAGGCACCCTTTGGTGATATTTTTTATAACGAATCCAAAATCTTTGAGCTACAAAAGAAGGTACTTAAAATAAAATGCAAGAGAAAAGACTCAGGGAAATGCAAAGGCAAAGGATGTTTGAAGACATGAAGAGTGGGGTAATTTACCAAGAAATGAAAGAGATGGCATTGAATAGGGTATGTTAAGACACATGCACCTACCGAAAGGTGAAACACTTATGTAATGTAAATGTTTCAGTTCCAGTTAATGTAAAACCTTAAAAGCAATTCGAAAAGGAGTTTAAAAAATTCTTCGTGCACTTCTAACCCGTGCATCGGTCGTCAGATATCAGATCGGAAGTTTAATTAACGATGAGATCATCATTATCCGAGAGAGGACTTCTTGAGGTGGAAACTGAATCTAGGATTCTCTGGGGAATAAATCACGGAGAGAGCGGGAAGATTTATGGAAGGAATAACGAAAAATGTCCCCTGAAAGAGAAAGAGAATACCGAGTACCGATTTTATAGGAAACTCCTCGTTACAAAAACTCCATCGCTAAATGTTCAGAGAACGGCGAAAACTATTGAGATCAGAAACTCATCATTATATAAGCTTTTGAAAGAATACTTAACAACCGCGATTTCTCTTGCGGTCGTTGGGAGGACTTAAAAACTTGGGAGGACTTCAAAACTTCCACCAAAAAGTGATATGAAATCTCGTTATTCTGTAATTATGTGCTATGTTAATGAAGCAGTTGTTTCCACTCTGTCATATGGTGAGAAATTCAACTTCACTTAAGTACTCATTCTTACTACACTCACACTAAATGACGTGAGAGGGTTTATAGTAAGAATGTCTAGACAGATGACTGAAATGTGATAAGAAAGACTTCCCGTGAATAACATTAAATAGATACGGAATAATGCCTGAAGATACGAGTAAAAGGATATATATTCTAATAAATTAAGACGAGTAATATATTTTCTTTATCATTAATATTAAGATGAGGTATTTTCGATTAATTCATTTTCTGTCCCTAGAAAGATGGCTTCTCTCTAGAATACGCCTGTTAGCGCAAATGTTCGACATCCAACGTAGAATTTGCAATTGATTTCAAAAACTGTATGGAACACTTCCAAGAGGCTGTCAGCTTCTTTTACTGCCAGCAAGAATAGCGTTTCGTTTTAGGGCTCTTTAAAATATTTTTAGTGCTCAAACAAGTAAAAGCATCTTTCATTAATTTCTATAGCCAAATCCACAGCTGTAACATCAATTCATTCATTTAGTGTAGTTAAACAAAAAGGGAGCGAGGAAAATATTCCTTTAAACAAAAAATCGCTTGCAAAATTTGAATGAAATAAACTTTAAAAGACTTGGGAGATACGCTGTCCGTGGCATCACTGAAAAACTAATTATTTATAAAACATCAAAAAGTTATCGAAAATTGCAAAAAGTAGCTTTTACATAAATTTAGAGAAGTATCAAATTATATAGAACGCATGTTCATTCAAGGATGAACTTATAAATCATATAAATATGGAAACATTCCTTATTTTTCTCGATTAAATTCATGGTCTCTTTCTATTACTGTGTCACACGACACATCTTCGATCGTGTCACAGGAATTCCCTGCTTCAATTCTGACTTCTCTGCCCTTTTCTCAAAACTTAATAAAAGAGCAGATATTCCATTGTGCGAGAAAGGATACCAGTCCATGAGATCACTGTCGCCTTTATGACGTACCGCATTTCATACCCCTCTGGAAATCCCTACTTTTTTCTTTCCCTTTTCCTTTAACCATTCGCGTCACACGTGCAAAGGAATAATAATAGGAATGTGTAAAGACCTTAAGAGGAATGCGGAATGCGTTTCCTACTACACCAAAAAATTTTACATTTTGAGGCTCTCATGTAGGTACTATTTTCGAAAGGAAATGGAAGGATGATTCGGAAGTATAGTAGTATTATTTAAGGTATTTCAACAACTAAGGTAATTTCGTGCATATGGTCCCCCACCGGTAATCGAACCGTAGACAGCTTCCACCAAAGGCAAACGTGCAGCCCACTTGGCTATCTAGGAAGCAAAAATTCGGAATTGTGCACCATGCGTAATGCGATCTGCGAACGATATTAGCCGTAACTATAGCCTTGCCTTGGTGAAAGCGTAACTACTTAGTCTAGAATAATTCTCTGTATGCAATTCATGAAACTTTTTGCTATAAATTCTGATTTTCTCTGTATCATTTTCTCTGAAATTTTACCATTATTTTTGTGTAAATGACTTGCGTTCATCTTTGTCTACTGATAGCTTCAAGATTCTAAATTTTATTAAATAGTCTAATAAATAAAAGCCAAAAGTTTTTGAGAAAACCGAGCAAACATTATTTTTACCGTTATTTATTTAATATTCATTAATGAATTTTGAGCCCCAGACGAAAAAAAAATTAAGTTCCATTACTATTCTAAACTGCCATTTAATTCTGTAGAAATGATACTTATGAATTAAATTTATATTTTGGTAGGGGACCGAATATATTTAAAGCTAACAGTAATTTTATTTCTGTGGCCATTAATTATGATTTTGTTTTTTGTGACCATTTTTCATGACCATCTTTCAAGAAAAAGCAAAAAAGTAACTAGCAGTAGATACTCTGAGGACCATGCGGAGAGGAGATATGCATTGGGGAATGCTCTATAAATGCGGTTAAGAGAACTAACTAACCAAGGAGCTTAACTAACTAAGCAAGTTTGCTTCCCTCAGTTAGCTGTTCCTTTAGACTTCACCTTCCGTAGTTTCTCGAAACTTCTCCCTGGAAGTGTCTAGATGTAAGGTTGGCCAGGGAAGAGAGGAAAGGGTACCACTGAGAGAGATAGCGAAGGGTGTGCTAGAAAGAAGAGAGCAGAAAAATGGAGGGAAGAGAAAAGTGAAACACCAAAGTTTGTCGGCGAAGGAGGAGAGAGAGTGAGAGAGAGAGAGGTATGATAGAGCTAGAGAGTAGGAAAGAGGAAGTCAGAAAGTCAAATGTCCAATCCCTAACAGCTTCCCTATATCTTGTGGGACGGGGTCGCTGTATTCAGCTGCGATCACCACCACCCTCCTTTGTGTGACATCCAAGTAGAGTGTCCTTCTTCTGGAGATTTTCCCCTTTCTCTCTTAGAGCCTGACGCTTTCAGCCCTCGGGCAGCCCTTGGCAGTATCCTCTCTCCACAACGCCCTAGGGATCGAAATCGTTCCCGCTAAATGGTGGCGTGAGTAGAGTCGAAGAAGGAAGGTGGCAAAGGAGGAGAGAGAGATTAAGAAAGCATCCGATTTGGAGTAAGTTTGGCGAAGTTGTCAAAGGAGAGGGGGAAGGAGGAGTTGCGTGAAGAAGAATGAAGGAGGAAAGGGAGAGAGAGAGAGAGAGGGGAAAAAGAGAAATGGTCTTGGGCAGACTTTCAGAACAATCGGTCCGCGATCTACATGCATCTCGCTGTGGTTCACTCTGTCTCCCGCGATCACTCTTGGAATGATACTGGGATATCCAAAATGGGTCATTGTTTAAAAGTTCGGCGTGAAAGACGGTAATAAAAAAAGGGACTTACACGGGAGAGCTTCTCAATATTCCAAGGAACACTTACGAATCAAATAAAACTTGGCGGATTTCGAAATACCTACACATGCTAGATTCAATAAATTCGAGCTCAAACATAAAAACCAAATTGTTTACATGTTTATTCCACTTAACTCTGATGACTGAATTCTCAACATTTTTTCGCGATATTGCTGCTTTAAAATTAATTGAAATCATGAGTCTGGAACACGGCTAACAAGGTCTAAGATTTTTTATAGTCTGTGTAACTTGATTTCTTAAAATGTACAAAAGTGTGTACAATCTCTGGTCATTTCTCCTTATTTGCGTTGCCAGAAGAAAAATTATACAGGAAAATATTTTCAGTTCTAAGAAATCTCGCAACATCCCGCAAAATGAAGTGTGTAAATGACGCGAAATTTGAATAATATGTTAATTCCAAATGTTACACAGAACACTGGTTGGGAGGAGCTATTATGTTTGATTTGCACAACAAAACCACCCGTTTACAATTCAAAGAGCCATTATTTATTTAAAATTAACACTGCGAATTGGCTTTCTAGCCAGGTGGCAGAGTTGGAGGGTAGCGTTGTATATTAATTACATTATGTTTGATTTGCACAACAAAACCACCCGTTTACAATTCAAAGAGCCATTATTTATTTAAAATTAACACTGAGAATTGGCTTTCTAGCCAGGTGGCAGAGTTGGAGGGTAGCGTTGTATATTAATTACATTATATTTCTACATTGTGTGTGGGTACATTTTTACTACGTATAAAGTGTATTTTTACATTTATATCATGATGTGTTATTGTAAATTTACGGTTTGCTAACGTAAACAATTTAATAGTATTGTTACAATGAGTATCATTATATGTAGAACCTAATGAATTTGTTACCCCACAGATACGTAGAAATAACTACTCCAATAATATGCATGATCTAAGAATTTTTTCAGCAGCTGCTGCAGGAGAACCTTTCAAAATTAATCCCTACATAAAATTCTTAAGCATTAACGTTGGAATCTGCGAATATTTACGCCATATTTGTGTAGCCCTACCTTTCCTGCAAGTTGTGGAGACATTATTAAAAGAAAGACTTTAGTAATCGAAAGAAACACGACCATATAGCTATTATGTTAGTTTTAAGCTTAAAGTTCAATGGAATTTTTTTCATGGATATATTATAATTTAAGGATTGACGATGTCTGCTTTCAGGCTTAAAAGAAATTACTTCAGTATTGTGAGATACCTAATTTTCATTTTTTATTTCGCTGCGCTGTTATCTCAAAGATACCTGGTTCATTGCCAAAATGCTATCGATTTCTGTCAGAAGACTCCACGCAAAAAGCCTCCTTGGCCTACATTTTATATATTCAGCTACCATGAAAATATATAATTACAGACTTTGAAAGCGGATGAGTCACCTTCATACCATTATATTAAATCACAGCACAATGAAATACGTATTTCGGCTTGTTTACAATTCTTCTCGATAGCAGAAAATTCCTTTCCATTTCCATTTCAACAGAACAGCCAAAGAATGATGAACTTTCAAAACGCAAGATATTTATACAATAAGTGTTGTTTATACATGAAAAAATCAACCAATTTCATTTTATCTACAAACGCCTCCCGTATGTTATGTACACCGAATTAATACTAATAACAAAAACTGAATTGAAACGCGAATTTTAAGTTGTATAAGTCTAAAACGTGTGGCTAATATAACATCAAGTCGATTAGCTAATCATCATTGCCTAATTAATATTTATGTTATAATAGTACAATCATTTCACTGTTTGTCACATTTTTATGCCCTCCACCATATTACACTTCATATTGATTTCAAAATTCAATTCAAATATGAATCACATTTTCTTAAGGCAAGATATGCTCTGAAGCGTAATACTCGGCTTATGGCCTGATTTCAATATTTTAAATGTTATTGAGTTAATAATTTAAAACGCTCGTTGACTGCCATAAAGATGACTTAAAGGTGGTAAAAAAGTGGAAACAAATTCTTTAACTGTGTACGTAAAGGACATCGTTTTCATTCTCTGTCTTGAAACCGTTGTTTAGACTCACTAAATTGCTTAAGGAAGTAGAAAAGTTGAAGCTTTGTTGGAAATTAGGAAGTATTCACATTGGTATAATTTTCTTATTCGTTTGAGTTCTAAAGCATATTGAATGATGGATACCTTAGTATACTGGTAACCCTAATGAAAGAATTTGATTTACGCAATGAATGCAGATAGAATTTTAATATTCACACAGCCTTCGAGGAAGAAATTTGATAACTGTACAGGATGTTTCTTGAGGTAAAAGGGAAACGCTGAAAAAATAATTAACACTAAGGCCAAGTTTGCTCGATAAAAGCGAAGATAGAGATAATTCGTACTCGGAAAATGTAACAGGCATTATGATGCCTTCATATTATATAATCCGATCAAATGTAGTGAGAACTACCAGGGAAATAGATCAACGGACTAATAGCCACAAAAATTCATTTTTATCGAGAAAGATACGCGAAGGTAACAGATCAGTAAAATAGAATGGCCGGCACATGCATATCACACGTCAAAAGGCTGTCTATAACGACACATATGTAGATATAAAATTACAGCGAGGGATAAAATACTTCAAAACGACCAGCAATATTATCTAGAATGTTATGTATGGGAACATTATATCTGACGGTTCAATACTGCCATCAGAATCACCTCTAGGCAAGTACCATGAGGGTAGATTTATAGGGAGGGAAGAACTGGTGTTATATGAACGGAAAAGGAGGTGTTTAGGGTGAGCAAATCGAAAGTTGAGGGCTGTGGGGGAGGAGCATTAGGAATCCATGGAGACAATCTCGCGTCAAGTGGACCCTGCGGAATGCGTTAGGGAGAACGAGTGTGTTTCGCCCTTGGATATCTGCTCAGTGCGTAAAACGAAACCTCCGCCACCAGGCTCTATTTAAGGGAGGGTGCGCGGGAGACTGGTGTGAATGTAGTTCGATTAGAGAATGGAACGCGGTAGAGAACGAACTCGAGTTCGGAAATAACCCAGGGGATTTTATTCCTGATGGTGTGACGACGTCGACGAAGCATTTTCCTACCTTTGTTCCCTCTATCAGGAGTAAAAGATGAGCACCCCTCTATCTCCTTAAAAATCTATCTCTTACGCTTCTGCCGAACAAAAAAATGGGTAAGGAATGTTCCTATCGCATCATTATTCTCTTTCGCATTTGGATACTTATCTTCTTCTCTTCCACAGTCGGCAAAAACTAAATTATTTGTATGTTCCGTCTCTGACATTATCCAGTCCTGTCATTGATCCAATCAAAATACGATACGCTAGTGATATTTAATATCGTATATTTATGCGCATATTATTGTAAGGGAATTATCTGAAGGCGTTACAATCCTTATAATAGTAAATTTCCTTTTTCCTTGGTTTGCAATCTTTATGTTTCCCATACACTCGACAAATAATCTATGAAGATACAAGATATAACAGTAAATCTGCAATACGAATAGTAGATGCGCAGCGCAAAATATACAATAATATTGGTGACTGCAATGGAATTAATTTCCATTATTTTTTGGCTACACTCAAACAGAATTCTCCTGCAAATATTTGGTGATATCCTTCATCCTTAGATCCATAAAGAAATTTACCAGATTCCGAGAAGACCTTCAAGGCTCCTTCGTTATTAATCAAGCTGCTAATTTTAATTGAAGTTCAGAGAACTTGCGGTATAGAATTGAAAATCTCACTTTCAATAAGCACATTGCCAATTGCACATAAGCCAATGGAAGCAGTGAGAATTTAAGAAGATTTAAGAAGCTATTTAAAATGTTAGGCATCGTGTAGAACAATTTATGTGATCCTACGTATTAAAGCAGCGTCAGAGATCTAGAGATATTGCATTAAAGGCTATACGGAACGTTAAAAGCTGATTTATTAATACAGCAGTCAATTCAATGATGCTTTCTGATGCAGGTTGTGAATGCTCGGAAGAATAGAGGTTTTAATAAGGATAAGGTTGTTAAACAAACTGAGAAAAAGTATGTACGTACCTTCTCGAAGACAGCGACAGATATTAAACCTCCGTGTTAGCAGGACCATTCAATAAATGTAAAATTGTGTGTTGAATCCTAAGGAAAAACCACTCCGGCAAATCTTTTTTACTATGAACGACACCGAAAGTCCACAAACGGTTCCTTTTTAGGGTATATCAAATATAGGATATGGAATATATGTTGGGTGGATTCTGTGTATGCTCTCCGCCAAACACCGAAATACATATACCTTGTGATAAACGAATAACAGTAAGTGAAAAGACGATTTACGAATGATAACTCACACTGGAAGAAAGATATAAGATGTTCTGGAACAGCTGTTGATTTGAAGATTGTATATTACTTTACTGTTACAGGTCAATCCTTTCTAACTCTATGGAAGTTACTTACCTAAAGTTTGAAACTGAAAGAATAGACATAAATTTGTGATTTGTGAATACCTGGTACATTATATCATTAAATGTGTCAAATAGCTATTATAATAGAAGCGGAGTTATTGAAAAAATATATGTATTCAACGTTTTTGAGAATACTTCGTAAATATTTAGAAACAAATTTGCTGAAATATTTATAGGGAAAGATCGAACATTTATAATTTGTGCTCAATCTGCCTTAAAATCCAAATTCATGTATATACCTATCTTATATTTTCAATTTAATCTATAGATACAGTGCATTAGTTGCTTCATTTAATTTATTTTATCTATTTTGCCTTGTACCTTGGAGGTTTTCATTTTAAATGTAATTTGTGTATTATAGATTATCTGATTGCAGAATGAAATTTACCAAATGAACCAATGAAAACCAATGAAATTTACGTCCTCTACTGAGGATTTTCATTTTTAAAGATGGGACATTTCTAAGGCGATTAATAATGTTCCTCTCTTAGCACAATTCTCTGTTTACGCGTTTCATTTAAAAATCTTTTAACTTTTCCTTCCAGTTGATCCAATTTTTGTCGTATTTTGTCCCCGCCCTTTTCAATCACTCGAATAATTTTTTTTTCAATTTCTTGGTTATCTAAAGAAAAGAAAGGGTATGGGACGTGGTATTACAGTGGCCGAGGAATGATTAACCTTTTCTCTTTTGAATTAATCTTCTGGACTGGAGAAATCAATCGCCAATATTTAAGCCCCTTTCCTCATCCCTTTTCATTTGCCATTTACATACGATATATATTTTTATTAAAACCCCTTAGTCTCATTCCTTTAAAACTAAGTTTCCTGATACTGAGTGGATTAAATATAACTCGAAACAATTTGAAAATCTCTAACCTCATTACTGATTACGGCAATTCTTTTCTGATCTTCCTAGGAATCTGAATTGTACTTTTGAAGACCAAAACGAGAAGGGTATCCAACCAAAATTAATTTCTGAAAGCGAATAATATGGCCTTTGTAATGAGAAAACGGTCCATGAAAGTTACATAGATATTTTTTTACTGGCTGAGTAGTATTATCAATACTTTATATCAACAGATAGGAAAATAACAGATGCAATTGAAATGTGTTGCTGCATAATAATTTATGAATATTCATAAGGGTATGAAAATAAAATCAATGGAACGAGTAGATTCTAATTCCTTGGAAGTTCAGAATAAGAGAGAAATATGCGATGCGCTGGGGAAAAGAGAGAAATCAGTCGGTCACGCACTAAAATAAGTTAGTCTACTGATAACATACTGGAAAGAACGGTGGAAGGGAGAAATAGCAGAGGAAAACTATTTAAATTGCAAGTGGTAGGTGGGGGAGACGAGTCTATGTCGTCTTAGAATACGGTAGCATAGCTCCCGAAATACGTATCAGGTGTTGTTTGAGGTTCTGACCCTCACAGATTCGATTAGGAGTGATTATCTTCAGGAATCAACTCTGCCGTTCAACCTTGGCTCGTTTTTTGTTCGACACAGTTGGCCCTTTTTACATTTGAATTGTCTCTGCAGTGTCATCGGATACTTGCATCATGATAATGTTAGGTGATAGCTACGTAATGTAAGGCTTAGGAATTATGAAGGCCTTGAGTAGTAGCGGACAAAAATGGCTTAGAAAGCAGTAACAAACTAATCCTCAACTCTTGATGATAGCCCGAGTGGCTCGGAAAATTATTTTTCGAATGTCAGGGTACAAATAATGAAATAATTTTAATTCGAATGTCAGTGTACAAAAAATTAAGTTATTCTGAAAAATGCAATGTAGTTCAGATTGATTGGGATTCCTGCATGACCTAATAGGTAGCTCGAGTGGAAGCTGTTCCAGACTCGATCTCAGCGGAAGACTATTTTCTCGACAATATTTGGCAGCAGGAATCGAGGGGCATCCGGGAGAAATTTTTTATTCCAAAACCAAATTTATCATCATCGGCGATCATCGTAATAATTATCCGACCCCAAAATTGAAGGCTAAAAAAGGCCGAAAAAATAATAAGGCTAACAAGAAAAAAACGTGTGCCATAGATTGACTGAAAGCTGGAGATGAAGAGGGGTAGTGAAGGCAGGGGTATGAAGAGGGGTAGTGGTAGAAAACGAGGAAAAGGCACGGGTACATACATCACGAACGAGAACCCGCTTCTGCGAAGCCATGCTTGATCACGAAGCGAAATCTGAGGCGAAGATACTTTACAAAAGGGAAAGAGGTAAAGAAAAGGAGGGAGAGAGGGGTGATGTGGGGGGATGTGGGGAGATGTGGGGGGATGTGGGGGATGAAAGTAGACTGGGGTGCATGAGATAGGCGACAAGTTGGCTTCGATATCGATCGGCCAGAGTAGAGAGGCAGCAAGTTAATGAGACGGGCGAGAGAAGGGGAGTATGTTTTGGACGAAGGGGTGGAAGGCACAATCCCTATCCCACGGCCATTTACGTCGTGGAATTAAGACGTGTAAAGCGAGTTCGAGGCCCAAGCTAAATACTGTTGATCACCCTCTCCCTGGTTCCGTGACGGCTCCATGTTTTTCGGAAGAGCGGAACTTCGGAACAGGCACGCGACTGAGTAAGATAAGGGACGACTGAGGATGCGATATCCCTGTCTCGTTATAAAGGGTTTTCCGGCCTCAAAAGGGGTGTTCGGAGTGAGCTATTAAAATTCATTGATCCTCTCCATAATATTATTTCCATATATATCGAGACAGACCCGCTTCGGAGCTATCAGAAAAATCTCGTCGACGGCACTAAACATGGTGGTGACTGATGAAGTTCCAAAACCCCACAGAATAATTGTATAACTATGTAGTAATGTGATTACTGAGAGAAGGGCTAAATCAACGAAATAGCGATCAAGGGGCTTTCAGATACATTTCAATTCCCTCAATGCTTTCAATTACAACGGTCCGAAATACGGGGAATCTTTAGGTATCCCTGTTCGGGATGACTCAATTTGTGATATTGAGAGTGGGATTCTCTTGCTTAATATTTTGTCTGATGCATTTACACCCTAGCCTTCATACATCGATTATAGAGTTTTAAATATTTATTAAAACGCAATGCAAAATCATGTAACCCCCACGTCATACGCCACACGCCCAATATGAAAATAACAGAGGATACAATTATCAAATATTATGAGGAATCAATTTTTTTTTATTTTCAGAGGAAAAGCTGTTTAAGTAGCGGAAGTATTGATATTGTGGATGAACCACTGGGACGGAGAAAATTCTTGATATTACTTAATTTCCGACCAAAAAATTGTAACGTACAATTTTACAAAAGTAAATTAAAAAAAAAAAAATGTTATTTCACATGGCTCGGTGTCACATGGGCCCATGAACTACTCTACATGCGAAATATCTAAAAATCTACTTAATAAATGAAGAAATGAAAGAAAAAAAGACTGTCTTAGGCGGGAATCGAATACGGGTCCCCCAATTTCCGAGCAGGTGCTCTGACCTCTAAGCTACCACGGCAGAACAATTTCTTGGGCTATGATGGTACTCTGTGTGATACGGAGGATCCATCAAAGATGGCACCACCCACCTTTATAAGCCTTTATCATCACCACCTCCTTTTAATACGAAAGAAATACATAGGTATGTTGTTGCAATGTTCACAGCTTTGTAATTTTGGGGTAGATAATAAGGATGAATGAGAAAGGAGTTGCATAAAAGGTACATACATAAATGTAAGATGGTTAAATAAAATTAATCTGTGCCAGCAAAATGCAAACGATAACAAATTATTCGTGAATAAAAGAAATTATTAGGAAATTGAAATAAAAGTCTTATAAAGAAAGCGTAGAAGAAAAAGGAGAAGACTGATAGATTACTAAATATATGAATAACTAGAGTTCAGTCGGAGAGAGGATTAAGGATCTACTTGACATGTTGGGGCTCACGCTCTGATAAATCCAAAGAAAGATCTGGGTTCGAGTCTCATTCTAGTACTTTTTCACTTCCGTTTATTCCTTTGATTTCCTAGTTTGTTGAAGTATAACAAAATCCCATAAAATGTTTGTTGTCCTGTGATTATTAATATTTAGAATTCGAACAGAGTCCAATTCAAGCAAAAGTACGAAAAGTATAAAATAAAAGCTTTAAAATAAAAGCAAAAGTACTTCGTATCTTCTACCGATTATTTTTAATAAACGACCAATTTTGCCAGATATCGAAAACCATTAGGTGGCATTTCACACGTTTGCATAATAAGGAATGCGTGATTAAATCGTGACGTTGTGAGTATAGAAAGGAACTGAAAATTTTGCACTAGATTTCTCAGAAACATCGACTAAGTCGGCAATGAGATTTGCTAAGAAAACCATAGCGGCGACAAAAACGTTTCGAAAAGATTACCCGGAAACTGAGAAGATGGAACGCCAACGCCACCTCCCAGAGTGGCGAAATTTTCAAAAAACAAATTCGGCGCTTCGATGGAAAACGTAAGGCTCGGTTGGATATTCTGAATCGAGATTAAGAGAAGCTGAAAACGTTTGATGGGTTGCGGGCGGAGGGTGGGGGAGGAGAAAGAGAGTTTGGATGGGAGAGTAAGATCTGGAGAACAAATGGCGATGAGGGAGAACAGCGGGAGGGGAAGAATGCAAAAAAGGGGTTGAGAAGAAGAATGTGTTGCGAAGTGACGTGGGTTGGGGTTGGCGGAGGGAGGGAGGGATGGTGGCTGGGAAAAAGGGATGGAGTAGATAATGCTGGTGGGCTGAATGAATTGTTGCGAGATGCCTCGTCATCGCTTTGCAGAGGAGGGGATCCTTTTCGGATGAGAGGCTGTGGAAGAAGAGGGATGGGGAAGGAAAGATGGAAGATTTAGATGAAGAGGAGGGATTTGATATACACGAAGGATTGGAGCGGGAAGGAGGAATTTTATAGATGGAGTAGATTAGAGAAGGACTGATAAATATCTTCATTTTGGCAACACTGCCACTAAAAGGCACCATTTCTCCCGATGATTAAAGAGTATCGCAAAAGTGTACGCCTTCGTTTAGGCATAGCAGTTGTTATGGTTACCATTTATTGAAAAAGATATACGTTGGCTAAAAAATCGCTGAGGAGGTACGGTTATTTTTCCAAGGGAAAAGCCACATCTCACTTGTGACATTCTGAACACATCTCTCTCAATAATACAAAAATGTAACGATTCTTCCAGCACTGTCACTCCGTTCTGAGGCGAGGATCGTTTGAAAATCAACTCAATATGATTGATAAATTAAATATAATTGGGTTCTTCAATTTGAGCTCTACTCTGCGATAGAATGATTCTGATCATATTTATATTTACGTTTTAAATGGATTCAATCTGCATCGGATTCATAGATAATTATTTCTTTTCTCAACTTGCTGCTTATATAAACTTATGGCAACCATTATAATATAACAACATAAATATAAGTACCGTCTGAATGAATTATAGGTCAGATTTTGTTCATAATTTTCGTATATCGTGCAAGTTCCGCCAGGTATCGCATGTAAGGTTATCATCAATGAGTACTTGGTGTGGAATTACACATGGTGTATTTTTATTATCTTCGTAATAATCTGTATAGGAATATTAATGAATAAATATACCTAAACTAAAGGAGCAAATAAAATTAATAAAGACCGAAGGCGCAACGATCAGATCCGGGAACCCATTGAATAGGGTAACGATTGTAAAATATTATCGTATTTGTTTTTATTGAGAGCAATACACATCTATCTAATTATAAAACAGCATCCTTTTTAATGAAAATGTAATAATAATAACAACTATAATTCTATCCTATTTTCGTCAAGCTTAGTTACATCTGTGGTGTCCATCACAGGTCTTTCACAAATCTTTCTGCTCCTCTTCATTAGGATGCCTTAAAATGTGGCGCACTTTGAAAGCAGAGCAATGACGTCAGTGAGGTAGCTTTCGAGAAGAGTCCCAAGTCGATACAGGGGCAAAATCTCCCCCTTTCTCCATCCTCTTCACTCTTCCACTCACTCCGTCTAAACAAATCTATTTCCCTCGTTCATTTCTAGAGCCGTTTAACCCTTTTTTCTTTCCCAATTTGATACTTTTTCTCCACAGCCCGCCTTCACTTGCGCTACCCTACTTTTTACGCAGGACAAACCCCTTTCCTCTATTTGCAATCATGCGTCAAGGGTATTGACATTGGCAATTTTCTTCTCTGCCCTCTCAAGAGAAATCTGCTGAGATATCTTTTAAGTAAAACGACATTTTCTCTTATGGAGATGATATGACATGTTACGTTAGGTGTTAAGTTGACGAAATTTCTGCGGAGGATAGTTATATTCTTTCTCCAGAAACCATATTAAATTTTAAATTAATTCAAGAGTCATTGGTGGTTCTACCTAAGGTAAAGCCGGTTACACAAAATCCTTACCACCTTGGACGCAACGCGCATAACTGACGTGAAGCCCTAAGAGAGCGAGTCCACTGTTTCCTTACTGAATCTATTGGCTAGCAGAAGAAGATAACTGAGTGAAACATTTTGTCGGCGCCTCTTTAAATCGTTTTTAAACGCTTTGAACGCTTTTTAATCGATGTTATTATTATAAACGCTAATTACAATTCATTGATGCTTAACACTGTTAGCAAGATAGTACGAAAAATGGAACGAAAGTCGGATATCCTTATTTACGCCCAAATCTCACGCGTCATTCATTCTTATCCGGAGACATCGGATAAAAGTTACATCGGTTTATCTCTTGTCGGTTTAGGGTGTGTAACCGTACACAGTATACAACCATAAAACCAAATATTAAAAAGAGCTATAGAGAGGACAGCTCACAATCTGTAGGGTCCCATCAAACGCATTTTGAATGTCCGAAATTTTTCATTAACATGCTAATATTATTTTCAGAAGTATGCGGCGACTCAAAGAAATAGTAATGCATAATATTGGTTTGACCAGTGCTTAGATGTCAGCTTTTAATGACACAACACAAGGTGAATACTAAGCCTTTTGCCGCGCGGTTGGAGAATTTCGTCTTGCGTCTTGAAAAGTCTGAATTACGTAAATGGCATTTCAGAAGTAATGAGTAACGTAAGGTGACTGACGATTTTTTCGCCAGTTCTATTAATGGCGGTTGTTATCTACTTGGTATGCTTCCTTGTGAATGAATGATGGTTAAAGACATGGTTTGGGTAGATTTAAAGCGAAATATTCGAAGAGGAAGTTTCTGTATAGTTTAAACCTGTCATTATACCATGTGACTACATCAGATCTCTTTAAGTTTGCGACGTGCCTTTCCTCGCGGTGCGTAGTTTCATCTACCCCAAGAGAGAGTCATCATTGGCGCTAGTGCCAACCGTGCCATGCCGATGAATAGTTTCTGGCACCCGAAACATATCCTTGACAGATTAACCCTAAATTTTGAGTGGATCCAGTCTTATTTTATGTAAGCCATTCATGCGATTTGGCAAGAGCTTTCTGTATCCATCGCTCAAATTTAGAGAAGCGTGCTGTGTGGACAGACAAAACATTGAACTAAACTTTCAAAACTTTGCTTATGTTTAAGATCCATTATTATAACTCTCTTAAATTACTTAAAAACTTCCCCGTGGCTGAATCAAGAGATTTAAATCCATGGAAGGCTTTAGCGGTCAATAAAACGCCTTTGGAAACCACTAAATGTATCCACATCTGTAGATTTTTAAAAATATCCGACCATCCTCTGTTATTATAGAGCTTCCTTGATATTTGTTCCAGAAATTAAAATGTAGTAGTTGGTGTTCTTCGCAGCCTCTGATTATATTGTCATAATATATGTTCTCAGATACTTTTAATTTCAATTTGCTAATCGTTTCTTACCCTGTAGATATGGGACTTTATTTATAAATTAAACTTCCTATCCTAACACGTTACGCTTAGCTCAGAAATTATATATTATACAGTAGTAATGGAATAACCCTCCGTTCCAATATTCCATTTACATATGAGATTTGTACTCATTCGCAAACTAATGAGCTATGGATCGTTTCCGATGCAGATATCAATGGCATTATTTGCACATTACACAGAATATACATGTACTCTGCATGGTTTCAGAGACTCAGTTCATATTCTTGAAATTCCACCAAATTTCGATGGATTTAATTATTCTGCGGATTTTTACCGTGCCAATCAAAATATTTGAAAAAGAAATCGCTTCCTTTAGGGCAGTAATTCACTCTGTCTATATTACAACCATCTTCAAATTACATTCCTTTCAATAATGTCAATAAATGAATGTGGAAACTGTTAAAGTGAACGCCTTTTTGCATTTCGTTAAAACTGTACGAATCTGTTCGCGTCCTGTAGGAATTTTTATTAATTCAGGAATTAATAAAACCGCTATTTATTAAGCAATTATATCCTTAAATTTAAAATGATAAAGACTTTCATCATCTCGATGGTTTCACATGGGGGGATCGGAATTATAAAAGGTTCCTCAGTCTATACATTCGGAGACATTACGATAAATTGATTCCAGTAAGAGCGTAGTCCGTTATTACTCTATGTGTAACATTAATTTACCCATAGGGAGGAGGTGTTTATACTTGAATTCTCGGATTATTTGGGTAATATTGTTACAATACTGATAATATATTACTTTACTAGTTTACATTTGAAAAACATTGGGTATTTTTCGATAAAAAAGAAAGCGTTTTAAAAATACATTCAACACCATAATCATTCAATCGGCGAATCGTTCTTAATAAGTTTTATCGCTGTTTCTATTATTATATATTCCCGTTTATGAACGAAGACATCCTTTGTCCATTATTTATTTATTTGAATGTTTGATTTTTTCAGTTCTCTATCCTTTTCAATGGTCGTTATATATACCTATCCTCAGGTTTATCTTGAACCTATCTGTCTGGCAACGCAATGAATAAAAGGCAATCTTCATAAAGAAGCAATAATTAGAGGCCCACAGATTCTAGTGCGGTTAAATTTATCTAGCCCCGAATTTCTAGTAAATTTAATTTAAATAAAATGTGTTCTTTTCTTGTTCTGGATCCGTTAAAACGTTAGAGTTCCGGGCAGTCAATTGGGGAAAGCAGTCTTTGGTGCAAGCAATACCAGCTTCAATTACAATGTGGGACCGTGATGTAGACCCAGCATCATGAAAGATGTGTAAGTCACCTAATGTATAGGGTGTGTGTGCAAATTTTTTCGAATATTCAATGGCATGTCTTAGAAGTAATATGCGCCGGCCAAATACGTACTACAGCTAATGCAGACTGGCAAGGTCATCGAGAGGTCGCTCAAGAACGTTGCTGTTTTACAGTAAATATAAAAATGATTGTTTTGTTAGGAGAATAACATTTGTAGTTTCTTCATATGAAATGAAATATACTATCACCTTCACATTCCATATTGATTACTGTATTTTTTTACAGGCAAGCGCAGTACCTGAAGCTACCATTGAAGCGCACTTCGTCAGTATACTAAACCTTTTCTCTATACATCAACAAATTCATTCTTTCACCTTATTTATCAAATACACTTAACTTTCCATAGATATGGCAGTTTTTCCATCTTTGATAGAGGTTTTTCAAGCTTAAGCTTCATAACAAGGAACACTATGCGGTGAAATAGTTTCTAGTGAAATTTCTCTATCGAATCTTATCTGAATTTCTCTATCAAGACCACTTATTATTATTAATCAAAAATGTATTTTTCAGTTAATATTTTCTAAATTGTCAGAACAGTATATAGTAATAATCTGCCAATTCCAATTTTAAAGATCAAATATTTTTATGCTGATGAGTAGAATGAAGTGCATCTTTATGTATTTATAACCTGCTCAATGTGAGGGATAGGCATACTCTTCTCTAGCCTATTCTTAGGCCTACAGACGAGCAAGGACAGGATAAGCAAAATTGAAGTTAGAATCTTTCGAAAGACTTCAGTGTGTTTACGACTGTTATTTAAATTGGAAGTCTTGTCCTCTTTTACTGAACGAAAGGGTCTGTTCCTCAAAAACTTCACAGAAATAGGTACGTTTCGTATAAAAAATGAGTTAACGAGTGCTAACAAGTATCAATCTCCAGAAACATGACGAATTAGACCGCGGAGCTTGTAGAGAAACTCAGATTGCTAATTCGTTTGGTATTCCGAAATCAACGCTCTCTACAATAATAAAAAATCGAGAAAAATTACAACGATCCGCTGCGTCGGGCAGCATTGGACACAAAGCTAAGCGATAACGTGTAGCTCGTCGTCAAGACACTGAAGTATAATTAGTGAAGTGCTTTGAGCATATGCGATCAGCGGATATAGTCTTAAGTGGACCCGTTCTTCAGGCAAATTTATTGCTGTAAACCTAGAGATTAGTGTACGTGTAATTACGAACTCCAGAAAGTGCAGCGCAAAGCGATAGGATTTATTTAAAAAATACTATCCCCAAAAGGGAGGGTTACGAAAATGCCCCCAGATGGTTGAGATTCCTTGAAAGTTAGAAGATTATAAGCTGCAACTGCTTGATAAATTTAGAGATGGTACATTTTCGGAAGACACAATCGGTATTTTGGATCCCCTTTGCTACTTTGGACAATAAGCGTAAAACAAGACAAATAAATGCGAGGACAAGTCGTTTTAGGGATGTGCGACAACAATAATATAGAGTGTGGAAGAGACGCGGCATGGTAGTTCAGTGGCCAGAATACCTGCCTGGAAAGTAGAGGAGCTGGGTTCGAGTCTCAGTCATGAAACTATTTTTCACACCTTTCATTCTTAAGGAGATGATTCGAACGTTCCGTGTTTGCAGCCCCTGCCACACGTCAAAAGGTGGTCTGCTGGGTAGTTATGCAGATATAGAAAACTGTGCTCCAATCGATTCAAACTTTTGACACGTGTTTATTACTTTTGAGCAAGGAACATACCCTGAAAGTTCCTTGAAGGAATCCGCGTTGCTCTAAGATTATACTCCCCTTATTAGATATACCATGATACTTTCTGAAAGTTGTTGATATGTTTCGGTTTGTTACTTTTTCCCCTTAAAATTGTAAACATAGGAAGATGAAATAGACCTCCCGAAATTTTATATTTTTACATTATCTCTATAATGTTTAGGTGATTATTATCAGACTTGGTTTTTCAACCTTCTCCTTTTGAAATTAATTATATACATCTTCAGCTTATACCAAAATATGTCAATAAATCAATCAACAACATAAATGACAAAAATTCTAAAATGGTGCTTTATCTATATTCATCGAGTTCCTCATCCACGATATCGTAGGATACATATTCTTTCTTTTATTCACTATTGTGAAATGACCAGCTATCAATTTTAATTTTTCAAATAGTCTGCAGAAGTGAACATAAAAAACTATCGAGTATTTATTCTCTGCATTTATGTACACTAAATTGTTTAACTTGAAACGATTGAAAGATCATTTTCATTTAATTATTGTAGAGCAGAATATAGTGATATTAATTTAGAAAAAATAGCAATAGAAGGAATAGTCTTAGGAATGGTCATCAGACTTTGATGAAGCAAGTTAAATTGCTTTTCGAGGATTACCTTACCACATCGACAAAATTTATTATTACATGGCATTAAAATAGGCATTTTAAACGCAGTTACGGAATCGCTGATGATGATCTCCGATGATGCACTAACTTGAAGATCCCACGTCGAATACTGATATATTAAAGCTCTGAACGTAAAATTAGATAGGATTTAGATTGAGCTATTGGCTTGATAAGGTGGTAATTCTACGGGTAGCAATTTTTATCTGCTTATATGCATCAACAGATTTATTTCTACGAATATTTGTTTATAAGCCGATGGTTGAGATACTACAATAGTTTACCATTGGAACTCGCTTGTACAATTAAAAGATAGTCACATTAAAATATTGAGTATCGCCAGTGTAAACAAATTTGGAGATCTCAGAAACTATTTTAGAAATTAACTACTGCTCACGAGTTACTTCATTAGCCATTCTGGACGTAATTTATAATTTAACGGCATACGACATCGCAAGTGGTTGACGAAGATTTCGATTGGCGAAGGTAACTTAGTAGAACTTTATTTACCACTGAATACTAGTTAACATTGCTGTTAATTAGCTTTATAACTAAGGTTTTCATATTTTACATCAGATTAATACACTATTAATTTACAAGAGTTTGGATATATTGTTATGACTTTTCAGCCACTATATTTTTAATTGACTGCGATGTAATTGTTAGAACAACCCATTCATTCGCACTATTACACTACCGGAAATTCCAAGAATGAATTAAGTGCTGATTTCATTTCCGTCCCCTTCACCTGAGATCAATACCTCGTAAGAAGAATCCTTATTTTCATTCTCTGCATTCCTTTCACGGATCGCTCTTTCTTTCTTTTTTCGCAATTCCCACCCTCATTCCATTCTATCCACCTGCCATGATGAAATTCCGTAACGAGCCGACGCGCTCAGATTCTGCGTTCTTGTTAGTTATTGGATAACACCAGAGGCGACGTTTTCCCTAGAAATACGAGGGAAATTGAAATCAAAAGCGGGGAGAAATAATGAAAGATCTTTATGGGCCAGCGCGTTACGGCTGCGAGAAGCGGGTGTAAATTTAGATTAGCTCCGATTTATGGGCGGAAAAAAGGAAGGCTACAAACAGGAACGATACCAATTTTGAGTAAAACGTTGAGAAGAGTGGGAATTCCAGCCTAATGGTTAGAATTTAATTACTCACCGTCTTAAACTTAACTTAGGAAGGCGAAAATTAATCAACGTCTTAAGTCTATTCCTCTTATAGCAATTAAGAGAATGATGAAGTTAGGTTGCTATGAAGTTGACTTCTTTAATCGAGTTTATCTGAAAAATATCAAAATAGTGATGAATGAAGAGGGCAATGCCAAACAGCTCATCCTATCAAAGTAATTATGCGTCAACGCTCATTGATATTTTGTCCATATAGATGTTTTGTTCATATTGATATTTGTTCACTTGGCAAAGACTATGAACTTGATGTTTCTACTGCCCGTTAAACTTGATACCAGAGAATGTCTCTCAAGTTCGAAAAATGTTAACTAAGAACAACACTAACAATGTGCAATAATGTTCATAATAATACTTCCAAGATGTATCTTTTAGAACAGGTGTGTATCACTAGTGAGCAGCACTAGCTGATACTAGGGTTTTGTGGGCCGCAAATAATAAGCTTTGCTGAATATAGGGTAGACCGGGGCACGTTTACGCGGATTTTTTTCTACAATTTTTTAATTTTTTTTGGTTTACTCTAATAATATTTAATTTTTTAAACTTTATCGAACAGCTATTAGGCAATAATTTTTCATAAATATGTTTAACAATTATTCATATATAACTGTGAAAATTAAACTAATTTATGCCCATGTCGGGTGCGTAAACGTACCCCGGGTACGGGGCACATTTACGCATCCACTGGGGCACGTTTACTCACTAGTGAACAGTTGGGAGTAAACTACATTACTAATAAATAACACTTGGATGTACGTATTATAAGTTCTCACCATCTAAAATAGAAGATAAAAATTAGAAATGAAACCAATAAGTTATCTTTAGTAAAATATTTTACACAACACCTGATAATGAAACTAAATTAGGAAGTGTGTAACATTATTACGCTGCATATAGCTTTATTCCATATAATATTTAAAACTAAATAGCAAAACTACCAGCAATTAGTTTAACGAAATGAAAATATACAGCCGGGGCACATTTATGCACTTCGTAAATGTGCCCCGAAGATGATGCGTAAACGTGCCCCATCGCCATATTTGAAATTATTTTAACACTAGCATTTATAATCTTAGAGCTTTCAGTTCATTTTAACATACGCTTAAATAAAGATAACATACTGTTTATAAACATATATATAACTACCTTTAAATATAACAGGTTAACTTACTACGAGCTTCGAAAGTCATAAATCAAAATTTACTTAAATTGAGAAAAATCAGAAGAATGTTCTTTGCACTAAGACGAAAGCTGGTATGGCGCCCAAATTTGTGTGACAGCGTGTGGTAGGTAGCACCACCATACTGTCGTTACTGGTGGCGCTCTAACTGTAACAAATTTTGTGAAAATTGCCTTGCATAAACGTGCCCCGTGCGTAAACGTGCCCCGGTCTCCCCTATGCATTTATATTAGCAGGTTATTGTTGGTTTAATTATCTTTAATGGGGTGATTTTATAGTATTATATAGATTCGTATAGTATTTTACCTTTCGAGGTAAGCTCTAAAAAAATTTTTTTCCTCTTTAGTTATCAAGCTTTTGATTACGAAATTACAAATAAAAACTTTTAAAAAATAATCATCTGATTAATATCATGGAACTGATTATGGGGCCATGTGCGGCCGGTGGTCTGCCACCCCTGGGCTCCCGATAGCCAAGTGGGCAACGCGTTCGACTTCAGTGAAAGCGGTCTCGGCTTCAATTCCCGGTGGGGGCCTACGTGCGAAATGACCTAAGCTGTCGAAGCACTTTTAACAATAATACCAATATAATATATCTGACACCCCTCTTTCAAAACGTAGTTTACTCAGGTGGTAGCAAATTTGGAGAGATATATTATAATCCCGTAATTAAGTTCATGATGCATATGTTGAACCATCTTATAATATGTGAGCACCTTAACGAACAATCTTTACGAGCCACTGACCTTTTCAAGCCTTATTATAAAAATTTCATGGCGAAATTTATTGATAAAAGTCCAATAATGCTAGGAAAAGAGATAAATGCATTGTGAAGTAAACGGACTGGGAGGATTAGTTAGTTCAATCGGCCACACAAATAATGCAAATGGAGAATATATTTTGGAGAGGCTTAGGAAAAAAATTTTTCATTTCAAAGGTTCATTCATTAAAAGAATATCATCGAATCTAAAATGTACGAGTTAAAGAATTCTTTTTTCATCTCCATCAAATGTAATTAAATCATGCAATGTAATTTCTTTTTATAGATATTACAATTCATTTTGTAATACCTGATAGTTACGTGATATGCTGTCATCGATCGTTTTATTTCATTGCGATCCATTTATGGAAGAATTTACGATGGTACTTAAATTTTTATACCCGCGGCAAAATACATGACCTGTGAAGCACTAACGCCTTTTAAAAATGGAAGCAAATGCATAAATCTCAACATATGGACTTATTTTGCCTTTAGAGACCTCCTTTTTAACAAGTGGAAACTATATTTTGCTTTAAATGAGCAATTCCAGCTCTACTATGCGTAGGTATAGGTTACTATGCGACATATTCCTATACCTATTCATCAGAGAAAATGGAAATATTCCCCCTGACTAAAGCCTTACTGATGATGCTGCTACAATGCATATGATCTTCGTTCATTTCTGGGTTATCATTAATGCCATGCTAGGCGATTAGAATAAAAAAAATCCTGACTGATATATCTGCTCTATCTTTAATAACGAAGAGAAGTTCATCGCGTCGGCTTTGAAATATCTACTTTCTTGGCAATATTATGCGGCCTTATCTCCCAACCTCAATGCAGGAAAATGCTAAATCGGAATTTATAAGCAGAGACTTCAATTACTACCTGCTGCTATTAATGACTTCAGGATCTGAATAAATACCCTGAGGGATTTTCATTTCACTTTTGAAATCCTGACGTTGTGTTAAAACCCTTCGCAATTGAAAGTCATTCGATTAATCATCTTGCTCTGAGCTTATTTTTACCATTCTCTCTTTCCTCAGTCAGATTTTAGAATCACGTGAACTCTTTAGTTCTCCCATAGCCCCTCGAGTCATTCATTCGAAAGCTCCGCAGCGACATCATTCATATTGCCTTCGCCGATCTAAATGTACGGAGATACGCTTGAAAACGTTAACATATATGTTTCGTTTCAAATCCAGAAAACATCGGTCTCCTAAAAAAGGTTATTTTTTAATTTGAGCCAGAATCACTCATTGAATGGGAAGATAGGATATTTTTGCTGTAGAATAACAGGTATTTTCAATCCAACATTTTTAAATCATATGAGTACAAAATGGTGGGACTGAAAGAATTCATTGACGATATCCACAGAAAATGAAGTTGACGAAGCTGGAAAAGTAGTGAGTTGAAAATGGAGTAAAGGCAAGGGACGTTGAAGAGAAATAACAGTTTCTCCCATCATGAGAAAATTGCAAAAACACCAATTCAAGGCTTTCATTTAAGTAACAATCCATTTCACGGAAAAACGAGGTTTAGTGAGAACTGCTTTATTTAAATGCAACTTTCTGTAAACGGAAGTGGATGGATTTCTTTTTTCGCATTATACGTATTACCGTATTTGGTCAAGTGAGACTTGTTCTGTATTCTGTTCTATACAATCTGCTCAGTTTTCAAAACGGAAGGGGTTTTTCATTAATTAAAGTTACATATTGACCAAATTTCCATGTGAAAAGGAAAATCTCACTGAGTTAAATTCATAAATATTTCTTTTAAGGCTAGACATGTAGTCGGTATGGAGAATGGACTGCGTAACGGAGCTATTTTAAGAATTATAACATTTAGTGGACAAATTATTCAGTAAAACCGGGAAATTAAAACGGATTTTGGGATACGCATGAGAGTAAAATATGTACAGTCAGTCATAGTTGAAGGAGTTAGATTGCTTTTAATGACTCCTCTACAGCCGTTTTCTTCTACTGCACACGTAGAAAAGATTCTGTTGGTTGTGTTCATTGTTTAATAATGTTGTTTTTTTACGAAAAAGCCAAAAAATATAATATTATGCTTTTATAGCAAGGAAATTGGTAAGCATGGATACACGTGTTGCGAAGTTCAACTAAAACTTTGAAAAATGCTGAAAATTATTCGTTTTGTGTTTTAAAAACTAAGAAAATAATTTACATTTTTCCCATAATTCCCCTTTCCAGGAGAAGGTTGAAATCCGGAAAAAATCCTGAATATACTAAATTTCTGGAGATCATATCCGAAGCAATGGATAAGTTTTCTTAACAAATGAGATTTCAGTGGCAGTAAAGAAGATCATATCAGTAGCTAAAGAACATAGGCTTAGATTAAAGTACAACTAGGGTATGTAATCAGTGATGGTGAAGCGCCTGGTAGGCGAAGATTTTGGTATAATTTAAACCTCGTTAGTGACGATTGGCGGATATTTCTACAATATTTATGGTAACAATTCCTTTCCGTTTATAATTAATAATTAAAAATGTTAATCCATGTAACAGAAAATTAATTGAAGTGCTTTCTTAGGAAACTTATATATTAAAGCAGAATAAATGTTCGTAAAATAGACCCTTAGACGAAGTTAATAGAAGAGCACCTACCTACGGGTGTCTATATTTCGCAGTTATAACCCTCAGAGTAGTACAATATTATCTTGAACACCACAAAAAACTACCTTTAGCCATTCCAACAATTAAAACTTTCCTTAATAAGTTACTAAAACCTTACAAAAACTAGGAGTAACTTGATTGGATTACCGTCTACATTTTCTCCGGCATGAAAACAGGCGAGTCCCGTATGAAAGCTGGAGATGAAAGGAACGAATATTCAAACAATGCTTCCATTTCCAAACAATTACTTAGAGATCTGCGGCGACTCTCTCCTGAAAAAAAAACACTCCTTCCTCCGCTTACTGCTTGTTCTCTCTTTCTCTGGATCCTTTTCCCGCAACGGCGAATTTCTACGGTATCTCCTTCTTTGATAGCTTTCCTACATCTTCGTTTTCCCATTCTTTGTGTACCGCAAAAGCCTAAACCTCGCTCTTTCTCTTTCCCCCTGCTTCATTTTACTGTCACTTTGGATCCTTCTTATCTGTAACACTTCAGCAATTTGACCAATTAACTCATTAATGTCAAATCAATTTGGGCACCAGGAAATAAATAGAGCTGTTACGATTAAAATTCCAGGATGTCCTTAAGAACTTCATCGCCACAAGCACTTTATCTCCTCACCTACTGGTTTAGCCAGTGCCGAGTGTTTTTCCATCTTCATTTATTTCAACAATGGAAAACCAATTTCATTTTTTAAACATGTTTTACCTCTCTGTCAATAATTTATTGACGCGAAGATAAAACGGATTTGAAATGTGGAAATAATCACCGTGAATGTAATGTTTTCATACGGATGAAATGGTCTCCCCAAATTTCATCGAAAGAAATTCAGTTTTTGCGTAAAAATGTAAAATATTTTACGTTTATCTTAAGCAATATCTAGAACATTAGAAAACAAAATAGAAGTAAGAAAAGGTTACTTTTTTATGAATATCTGATTTGGTGAATATTTTACGCTTGAAAGTAGCGGAAAGTTGTGAAAAAATAACCTTTCTGCTTAGGTAGTCGTCCGTATTATAGATCATGCTTAATCGCATCCTATATAATCGTATAATAAATCGTACATGAGGCTTGCGAGCAAGTTATAGAAATGATCGATACACGGTCGTATTTTATATTTATGAAAATATGAGGATTTACCGAGAGAAAATCTATCCTAATAGTTGATAATATTAAAAGAAATTAAAATGGAATTTATAGGAATTAAATTCCTTAGGATGGACAGAATATTAAATAATTTTCGATGAAAAATTATCAAAATATTACTCATAGGTAAGAAATTAATCGATATCATTATATAAGTTTTCATCTTTCAGATAATGAGGACATAATGTACGACATAACGACGATAATGAGACTGCCTTCTTAATATTAAAAAAAATTATTTGGTTCGTAAAAAAATCATGAAATATCAAACTCTTGAAGAAATTCTAAACTCTACGATTTTCAGTTGTGATATTGGTAGTATTGTTAAAAGTGCTTCGACAACTAAAGTCATTTCGCACGCAGGCCCCCACCGGTAATCGAACCCGGGACCGCTTTCACCAAAATCGAACGCTTTGCCCACTTGGCTATCCGGAAGCCATGCTATTGCGACATATTAGTACCGAGGTACGTTCAATTTTTGCTCAAGTAATCGATGTTTTTCCCACCCACGTTTTATGCGCACGCACTTTCTCGAACATATTTAAGTAAACAAACCTAACCATCGAGCTCCGGAAGCAAAACATTTCTAATTTGCATCACTTCTTTAGAAAAAAAATTAAAAATTAGTCTAATTTAAGGAATGAATCGATAAAGAAATATTCTTACTTATTATGACCAATGAAATAAACCCACTCTAATGTATTGTGAAATGGGTACCAAACTAAATAAAGAGGATATTAAAAGACTGAAAGAGAATCGAGATCTGGATGTTGCGTAGGATTCCTTTAGTAAGCTAAGTAAATAAAAAAATAAACGAAGTGTTAGAAACGACGAGAGAGGAAAAAGATAGAAGAAATCAATCAGATAAAAGAAATTGATTAGCTAAGGAAAGTAAGTGAAGTTGGGAATTAAAGGTACAAACAAAAGGAAAACCAAAGATCTTGTTGGCTGATATAATGGCTGAGATTAATTACCATTAAAGGAGAGACTAAGAGGGAAAATTTAGGGTTGAGAGGTGGAAGACTGATGCAAGTGCTCACAAGAATAAACACCACAGGCGCATATTGCGGTCCTAATCCTTTAAGACCTTCCTCCCATTAACTCAAAGAACATATTCTTAACGAGTTTGCGTACGACAAATGCTTCGTAGGATATCCCGAGTGTCCATCTAATCAGGGGATTATCACCAGAGTGAATGATTGGGTTAAAACTAATAGTGGCAGTTGAGGGGTTCGAGAGAGGATCTCGATAATATGAAGATCGGGCTGTGAAGGAGCAGAAGGGATTCGCTGTTCGTGGAATTGAAGGACGAAGAAACTGGTGAAGAAGAGAGGAAACAGGGTACATGTAAGGTAAATTCTAGAGGAAGAACAGATACACCAATGATGAGAGAATAAACGAACACAAAAAGAAGAAAGATAAACTTGAATCAAAGGATTGGTCCAAGAGTCAAAGAATTCTATGGAAATTTTCGATAGAAAGAAGGGGAAAACTAATCGGCTATACTCTGAGGCCAGATAGTCCCTTAAATATAATATTGGAGGAAATACTTGTAAAGAGAAGTGTAAGGAAGGATAATGATTCTATAACGAAAAGCAAATGGCGGTATATATTCGAGCTCGGTATTTCGAGGTAATTGGGTTATTGGAAGTGAATAAAAAAATGAAAATGCTACAAAATAAACAATACTCAGATTGATAATTATTGATGGTGATCCAAAAGTGTGTGTATATGTATGTACTATATATTTTGTGCAAGCCACCATTAAGTTCATTTCATATGTTTCAAGATATGAAAATCTGTGACCGGACGAATTTTAATTCGAACAAAAAAATGTTCCACGGAGTATTATGAAACGTCATTTCGCGACATAAATTTTAAACAAAGACAGCAAACCTGGTCTTTCAGAGTACCTTGCCAAACCTAAATCTGTCTCGCGTGTTGAAATATTGCCCTGAATATCCCCGTAATCTCAATTCGCTGTCGACGCACGAAACATTTGTATCGATTGCAAGAGCAGTACAGCCACGTTTCACGTGAAAGCATCGCGGTGTTGAAAACATCACTGTAGAGTGCAACACAATAGGTTACCGATTTGAATTGTTTTTCCAACTAAATACAGGTATCCTGTTTAATGAAATGAACATCCGTTGGTGAAATTATAACTTTGTTCACATGGATTCCTTATTTAATAAATGCAAGACTTTTCCAGCCATAAGGTAAGTTCCCATGATCATTTGCTTTCTAGCAGTGTTTTTTAAATATAAATTATAAAATAATTATTAATTAACCAATCTTTGATCGGATCTATTCGTCTTTATTTAGATTTTTCATCATTCACGGGACTAAGGCCTTTTAATATAATGTGTGCTTAAAATTGACTTTAACTAATATTCGCATTAGTGCACGGTGTTATAATGGTTTGTTAAAGTGAGGATCACAGTAGATTGTCGATTATGCGGGATCGGCTTAAGTGGAATGCGGATTTATCAGGATGGAAAACGAGTAAAATGATACTTAGAATGTCTTCATCTTTCTTTCTTTCATCTTGCGCATAGCACTTTTCGCGGATGACGTTGCTTTCAAAATGATTCATAATCAATTATTTATTTATTTATTTACCCTTACGGCGAGGTTAGGCCCAATGGGCTTCTCTTACACCTAACCTCCGAGTCAGTGATATAGGAATTAATAAAAGAAGGCCAACTTACAACTAACATCTATGGTAATTATTACTATTATTAATATATGTCGCTTGTAATATACTAAGTTTCTCAGCCTATATGATTTTCAAATTGCATGGGAATTTTGTGAACGAATTAACATTTTTGTGTATATCAAATTAATATTATATTAACCGGGATTACTTTATTCCGTACTAGCCCATTTAATCCGGAATCTAATGAGTAGTTTATGTCCATGTTAATAAAACCGATATGTATAGGAGATTCAATACTTTAACTCTAACAAACCATAATTGTTCCGTGCCCTAAATTCAACATTAATTAAAGTCCATCTTAAGTATGCATTATAACACGGGGCCTTAGAGGAGGAATTAAGGCGAGTGATATGTATTTAAAGAGAAATCCACGGTAGATGTGGCTTAATAAGTGCTTGCATACCACCTGTTAAATAGTGTATCACGAGTGAAGTTACCAGCTGATTTACAATTCGGCCAGATAAAGAAGTATGTCATAAATTGCTGTTTCCCAGTCTCGTGGTTAGCGGAGCAAAATGTCATACACCGTAAATTCTTGAATGTTAATTGCCAGGTGACTTTTCATTTCGATTCCAATCTATGGAGATTTCATATTTAACTTTCTAAAGCTTGAATACTAACGCAAGTATACCCAATAATAATTGTAGCATTTTTTATTATCTCTTGTATTTTATCCTGTTTGAGGATAATATATTTCTTAACAGCAATTCATTTCGACATTGTGTTAAAAGGTGTTTATGATTGATTTTTTAAGCTAAAAATTTGAAATTTTAAGAATAATACAATACTTTTGTAAAATGTTGTTCATTTTTAATTGTAATGCAATCAGACTCGCTTACTCTTGTGATTAGCGAATACTTACCTCAAATTATGGCATTTCGGAAATGAATTACTACAGGGCTTTATCAATGGTTTCGATTGCACAACTCTTTTCTCCTAGGCTTTATAGGAAAATAAACAGATACAATTCATTGCAGAGGAGTTGATATATTGGAAATCCCTTCCAGACAAGTAAATCACGCAAATTAAACTTCTACAAAAAACTAATCCCCCTTATTTTGTCAGCTTGCCAAAATCAACAAATTAAAATTTTACCATATTGTCTTAATTCATTAGCGATCGTCAAGCATCATGTTCAGTGGATGTCAATGACTTCAGGAAGTGAACATTTTTTTGCAAAAATTAGATTCTCCAGTAAAACGCGATGTTTTTCTTACCATCTTAGATATTTATTTCTACGTTGTTTTCTGTTCCAACTAAATTTAAATTGTCCAATTTTGTCTTTTGAACTTATTACACACCTCATTTATAATGTTGTTGATAAATAAATTTTCTTTTAAAACAAGAAGATATGTTATTTCCACACGAATAGTTAATAATAATAAAGCGTCTTTATTTACGGGCGAGATTGAGACTAATTAGTCTCTTCTTACATCTAACCCTTACAGTTACACCCTCAAGAAAATAATTGTAAAGTACAATTATACGTTTTCACATTTACATTTTACAAGTATAGACTTTCTGTAAAATGCATGAGCTTTTGAAAGAATAATCACGGAAATATTTATTATTACACTGCAATCTAATGAAAATTAATATTGGGTGATTCAGTATGGGTCTCTCGGTCCCCTCCGCCCCATCGGAGGATCAAGATATCGCAACACGTAGCTCAGCTTAACCAAATAGACTTTAGGTGAAAGTTGTCGTTTGAGACCGAATTCAATAACAAAGTACGTATTTCCTTCTAAGTTGAAGGTATCTTTCCTTTGAGTATTTCCTAATCAGATAGAACTTATTTTGTATCACCGTTTGCAGACGAGATTGCGCCGAACATCTCTTAAGGAATCCTCTGAGGGGGCATTCAGGTATTCTTCCATGTACCCCTCTCTAGTGCCCCCACCTCTGGATCCACCCTTTGGCATCTTCCTTCAACTCTAGGGCCAGATTCAATAAAAGCGGGCATGTGAGCGCATCTGCTACCGGTTGGCCCGGGGAAATCGCAGCTTAGAGGCCTTTGCAGGTCAGATCGGGGGAAGGTTGCAGCATGGGAACGCGGGGGTGGAGACAGGGGAGGGGGTAGGAAACCTTTATGAGTAGGCGGAGCCGAAATGGGGGATGTGGGAGAGGGTGACTGATCCCGAAGCGGAGGGATCGACCCGGGGAGTGGGTGGAAAGGTGCTTTAGGGGTGGGGGAAGCTTCAAGTCACGCCCACACCAGATCCGAGAGTGGCGCCACCCGGTCTGCCGCGGCGGGCGGAGGAAGCCCGAGTAGGGAAGGGGTTGTCGAGATGGAACGGCTTTTGAAAGAGAGGGTTGCGACGTCATTTTGACAAGAAAATGGGCCGATATAAACGAATATGGAATTTTTATTAACGAGGCGCTCTAATTACTAGCGAAAGGTAACTTTCTGATTGACGATCGTGGGGAATTTTTGATAAAAGATTTTTTACCTTCGCGATTGTTCGCCACGGAGAGTGGCGTTTTTCTCACAGGACTTTCTTAGCTACTGAGGTCTAATGATATCGGAAAGTAATACTTAAAAATAACTTCCCAAGAAAAAAGAAATGACAGGCTTTCGTTCTTCCAGAAATTGGACTTGAAATAAACTATCAAGATGGAAACACACCTCGTTGTTTCTTATGGCAAACAGGCAGAACCAACAATAGATATTGTAAGGAAATTATATCAAGGAATAATAATTGAAGAGTTGCTGTTCCTAACGAAAGAAGTATTTCATCCGCTATCGAATGTTACCACGAATTATTTCGTAACAGTAAACCTTTTAGATATTTATGACAATAGTAAATCGTCGGGCTGCGCGCTCGCCTTTTATGGGAGCGGGTTCAGGTTCGATTCCCGGTTGGGGCCTTCGTGCAAAATGACCTTATATGTCGAGGCACATTTAGTAATACTACCAGTAAATCGTTCTTATTTGGATGAGATGGATCCGTCGTTCATACATTGTATCAGCAGTAGCGGCAATTGTTGAAGTGAAAATGGTGATTAGAGGTAAAAGAATTACTTCATTGATCAATTAATACTAACCAAAATAGTGCTCAGAGCAGTAAATAGGAAGCTGCAACTTCTACATAGAAAACCAGAGAAGTCGTATTCGTACAGCAGACTCCGAAAATGCAGTTGAAAGCCAATTCATTGACACTCATTTGTCTTTTTCGCAACTTCTCTTTATAGAATATCAGGTTTCTATTACATTCCCCTCAGCACAATTTATATTAATCTGTTTGATTGTAGGTAGAAAGGTACTCATGTGGGGCATGATGAATTCCATTCTTACTTTAGTTCTTAATGTAGTAGACATACAGTCTTCCGATACCAACCTCAGAAGAGTCTGTACCTCAGAAGATTGACTTACCTCAAGATTGGTAAAATGAAAAAATTACCTCAGGAATGATATTCTTCTATTGTGTTCTGCTGAATGGATTTGAAACTTGGGACCTCAGAAAAAAGGATATCAAAAGAAGGGAGAACTTCGAGATATCGGTGTGGCGTAGAACGGAAACACAAGGTTCGGTAGATAAAAAAAGAAACACGAAAGTGTTAGAGATGCTAAGAGAAGAGAGGGTTTTGATTGAAGTCATCAAAGGATGGTAGCGAAAATGAGTGCGTCAAACTTCGTGAGGATAGTGATTAATAAATAAAGTAATTGAGATAGGAATCAAGGGAGAAGATAGAGGGGAATACAAAGACAAAATATGCTAGATGATTTAAATAAGATAAGTTATTAACAAATAAACGTAAGAGCTTTTGGCGGGGAACTATAGGGTACATAAAATTAACAAATTTTAGAACACAGTCGATGATAGAATTATTATCATTACAATGATCACGTAAGAAATGAACAACTTTCCGGTAGTATCGTCACGTATGCAAAACAAATGTCTGGACCCAACAAGTTCACGTACGGAAATCAACATCTCCAATCATAAACAACAAAGCCAAACACAACACTTTACCCTCACACCAACAACCATCACTCCTCACTAACTAATGCTAGTTATTTGTACATCTATAATGCTGAAGGCAACACATTCATGTATGGTATTATGAAAAAGGAAATAAACATTGAGTAACTCTAAATAACATTCTCCTAAAATCGAGTGGGAAACCCCTCAAACACCTACCACAGATAGAAAAAAATTTAAAGAACAATTGAATCGCTAGTGATTACTTTATGTATGGAAAAATGTCCAGTTCTTCCTGTTAGACAAAATTATACGAAAGATACATTTTCCTCTATCCGGAATTAGAGGACATGAAAGATATTTCCTTCATCAAAATAGGTAGCAGTAACTTTCCATTCCTACCGACACTTAAAGATATAGAATTTATAATCAAATATAGATTATTTTAACCGACAAATGAAGAGAAAAATTGTTAGGTATCAGCCATATCATATCAGATGATATTCTTTCCTCTATATAATATGGATTTTGCTTCCTTGAGCACAGTTGTTCATTGTCTCCATTGAGAATCATAACTATCTTCTCTATTATATATACCTTCTATATACAGTGATGGAGTATTTTTTAGGTTTGAATAGTTTGTTTGAAATAATAATTGGAATTTGCTTTTTATTTTAGCTTGATGAAACGATGTAAATACTTCCTGTAATATATAGGCATTTTGACACATATTCCATGGCAGCGCTTTTTGGAGGCTTTGAGATTCGGGTAAGGCGTAGAAGGAGGAAATATGTTGGACTGATAACATAAAGGAGGAAGCCTGGCTATAGGGAGAAAAAAATCGTTCTGATCCAAGAAAAGATTGATTCAAATATTGAAATAGGATGTAAGTAGCGATTGATTTAAGAAATCGGTAAAAAATAGAGGGAAAGACGAAGACAACAGTTTCCGTATGATGCAAAGCGTTTTGATAACCATCAAGAAGTGAAGTAAAGGATGTTATGTGGGGTACTTAAGAGCCATCGAATCATCAAAACGGTAGAAGACGTGTGTGTGTGGCCTTTAGGCTTGTAGCAGGTGGTGCATGCACCAAGACTCTACTTACCTAACTCTATAAGGAAGGGAACGAGGCTGTGGTAAGACATTAGAGTTAGATAAAAGCTCCAAATAGCTGTTGTTTGCGAGCAAACTAACCGTTGAAGAATTCCTACCAGCGGGGGTTGGGGTTCTCCGTGGTCGCGCTATGCGAGTATTGTTCTCAATGTGTATTTCGACAACTATGTTGCCATCATCGGGAGAGAAGAATAACTGAGCTTCTATCTAACTCAAATGTCTACTTACCTAATCGATTACTTTCGCGTATCGTTCGCGGAAAAAATTAATTTTGGAATCGATTCGTTCAAGCGTTTATCTCTCTGATTTCTCTCTCAGAATCTGAACGGCTAATGTAACAGGGACAGGTTCCATTATTCTGCATAATATCGGCTACATCTTCTACGGAAGTACCTTCTGTGAACATGTTTAGTAAATTTATCTTGTGTTTAAATCTTCTATCTTCTAGAGATCCTGATTCGGGAAGAATTTAAGCAGCGCTCACTGATTTGTCGTAACAATTTTTCACGTAACGTCTCGCCTGCGCTGTACTTTTTCTAATTCTCGAGGGCTCCCAGATAGCCAAGTGGGCAACTCCTTCGACTTTGGTGAAAGCGGTCTCGGGTTCGACTCCCGGAAGGGACTCACCTACATCTATATAAATACCCTGCAAGCCGCCTTCCGGCGTGTGGCAGGTGGTGTAAACACCAAGAATAGAATTACTCCTTTAATTTATTATTATCGCGTATCGTTCGCGGAAAAAAAGAGTCCCTAAAACGACTTGTCCTCGCGTCTATCTCTCTTATTTTACGCTCACTGTCGGATCGGCCAAAGTAGCAGGGGGGTCGCATAATACCAATTACGTCTTCCGAAAATGTATTTCCTCTGAATTTATCTAACAATCGCAGCCTAGCTTCTAATCTCCTTTCTTTCAAGGATTCCCAACCTGCGTCTGTGAGCATTTGCGTTACACTTGCTTCTCTATCGTAGCACTTTTTAACAAAACGTATCGCCTTACGCTGCACTTTCTCGAGTTCGCGAGAGTTCGTTTCATCCGCTGGGTCCCATATACTCGCCGCATATTCCAGATGGGGCCTAACTAACGTGAAATAGCATCGCTCTCTAACTTTTTCATCGCATCTACCTACAATACGCTTTATAAAACCGAGCTTTTTAGTTGCTTTACCGCATATTTTTCGAATGTGTGTGCTCCAGTTTAAGTTATTGGTTAGGGTGATTCCAAGATATTCTACTGAGTCGACTACATTTAAATTCGTTCCACTAATTTTGTACGGGCGGTTCTGACTCAATTGTTTCCTTTCGAAGAAATTTACTACAGAGCATTTATCTACATTAAGATCTAGCTGCCATTTTTCGCACCACATTTGTATATGAGCTAAGTCGTTTGAGAGTGAAGCACTATCTTCGTCACTTGATATTTCTCTATATATTACCGAATCATCCGCAAATATCCTCACATTGCTATCGATCTTGTCGCTTAGGTCATTGATATAAATGAGGAAGAGTAAAGGTCCGATTACGCTGCCTTGGGGTACGCCTGAAGTGACTCTGACTTTATTCGAACTAACGCCATCAAGTACCACTTGCTGTTCTCTCTCGTGTAGAAAATTCTTTATCCATTCAATTATTTCCTTGTTGATACCTGCTAATTTTAGTTTGTAAATTAATTTGTAGTGGGGGACCCTGTCGAAAGCTTTCTTGAAGTCAAGGAAAATAGCGTCCACTTGTTTTTTACTTTCGGCAGACTTTAAGATATCGTGGACGAATAGAGCTAGTTGGGTTTCGCATGATCGGTTCTTTCTAAATCCGTGTTGGTTCTTACTGAGGAAACGATTGCTATCTAAGAACTTCATAAGTGAGCTAACAACGACGTGCTCCATTACTTTTCCGGAGAGTGAAGTTAATGAGATAGGCCTATAATTTCCTGGGTTCTCCCTCAATCCACTTTTATAAACGGGCGTAACATTCGCTGACTTCCAATCTACTGGGACTCTACCTTCGCGCATGGACTTGGTAAATATAATTTTGAGATAAGGGGCGACGCTTTCTGCCATTTCTTTCAATACTCTAGCCGGAATACCCTCTGGACCTGGCGATTTGTTTGGCTTAATATTACGTAAGAGTTTTGCAATTCCATCTTCAGTAAAGCATATACTTTCCATTGACGAGAGCGTATTAATCTCCGGAAGGGTATCTCTGGAACTATCGCCCGTGAATACGCTTTGATAAAAGATATTTAATATATTCGCTTTCCTCTTCGCATCGCAAGTTACATTTCCGTCGCTATCTCTCAACGAGCTTACCGTTTGTATCTTTCCCTGTACATCTCTAACGTAGGACCAGAAACATTTGGGGTCCTCTTCTAAGCATTTCCCAAGAAATTTTTTCTTAAAATTGCTGAGGGCGTTACGCATAGCATGCTTGGTGTCGGATTTCGCTTTCTTATGTTTCTGTAGCAGTAATGCTTTTCTTGGACTCGAATCAGACTGGTTTATTCCCTCTATGGCCTTTAATTTCCCGTGCAGTGCTCTTTGTTTGCGAAGAGTCTTTCTAACCTCGCGATCATACCATCTAGGTTCGGAATCGTGATTAGAATATTTTGATGGTATATAAATGTCTATGTAATTGTGCATAATCTCGACGAAAATTTTCCAAGTTTCTTCGGTGGACATTTGTGATACGCGCGACTTAAATGAGTAGAAATCGGTATTTAATTTTTCGTTAAATTCCTCGAAGTTCGCTTTGGAAAAGAGATGGATTTTACGTTTTGGTTTTTTATGTTTGCTTAATTTGATGTCGATATCTATGAATACGCCTTTATGATCGCCAAGACCCTCGTCGTTCGAAATATTCTTAATACGCTCAGGGAAGTTAATTAGGAATAGATCGAGTATGTTCTCCCCCCTAGTTGGAGATTTTACAGTTTGGCTTAATGCGTTTTTTTGAAGCATATTTAGTAACGTTCTACACGAATCGGAGTCCCGGGCCCTTTTCTTTATGCAATTATTTTCCCAGTCTATATCCGGAAGATTAAAATCACCCCCTTTGATCGTTATACTTTGATTATTCTTACTAGTATAGAAATTTACTTCATCGCTAAGATCTCGCAAAAACTGTCGTGGGGAGTTTGGTGGACGGTAAAACGCGCATACATTGATGTTAGGCTTATTTTTTGACTTATGGTACACCAGACGCTTTCTATATCGCTGTCCTTCAAGACCTGAGCTTTACTCTGGAGGGAAGATTTAACCGCAATAAAGACTCCACCTCCTGTTCTTTCTATACGATATCGACTGTAGATCGTGAAATCTTTTGGAAATATTTCGTTGTCGCTCATATCCTCGCTTAACCAGCTTTCTGTACCTATGATAATATCGGTGTTGTGGCAACGAATAAGATGTTCCAAGTCGGATACTTTATTTTTAACGCTTCTCATGGCAATTGATATTTTACTTTCACTTGCAGTTATGATTGGGTTTATTGGTAAAGTTCGCTTATCTTTTATCACGCTCATCCGCGGTGTCACCGTTACTCGCTCGCCCGAATATTTCGTTCCCAAAAACCCACTGTCTGACCTACTCATTTTCCTAAAAAAATACCTGCAGTGCTCAAAAATCCTACGAGCCACCCTCTCCAAATCCCCCACCAAAAATCCTACGAGCCACTCACGTGCGATATGACCTCACAAATCGAAGCACTCTTAATAATACTACGAATTCTCGAATGCAGCACATTTCTGCAGGATCCCATACACTACATGCATATTCCAGGTGAGGCCTGACCAACGCAACGAAACATCGCTCACGGACTTTTTCTTTGCTCCCACCGACTATTCTCCCAAGGAATCCGAGTTTCTTAAGAGCTCCTCCACATATATTACGGATGTGGGTAACCCAAGTTAAATTATTTGTGAGGATTACTCAAAGATATTTCACCAATACTACTGTTGATAAAGATTTCCCTTCCCGGCTACAGACCGATCAACTTCCGGTAGGGTACTTTATTATTATTGGACGTAAATACGCTACAAAAAAAATAATTTAAGGTATTTACTTTACCCTTGGCATTGTTAATTAAGTTCCCGCTATTATCTTTTAATGAAACTACCGTTTGCTCTTTACCTTTGACCTCACGCACGTATGTCCTAAAAGCTCTAGGGTCCTAATCTAAGTATTTACACAAGATCTTCTTTTTATATTGGTAGAGGGCATCTTGCATGATTCGTTTTTTTCGATTTTTCTTGTTTGTAATCGCTCTTTACTTGAACCGTGTTGATATCGTTAGGATTCCTCGCATAGGCTTTTAATTTTGAATGCAAACGGCTTTGTTCCTTTAGAGCTTTTCTAGTTTCTTTATTATACCACCTAGGATCATTATATTGTTTAGAATAATTAAATATTTAAATTAATTATTACAATTTATTAGGTTTTATTTATGAGGTCACACATTCCCCGTACAAACAAGTTCCAGGTGTCCTCGGAATTTAGACTCATCGCTCGCACTTCATACACCGGAAAATTAGATATAAGTTTATCACAAAATCTTTTAAAATCAGCTTTCGAATACAGTTAAATTTTGCGCTTAGGTTTCTGGTGTCTTTCCAAGTTAATATCCAAATCTATAACAACGGCTCTGTGATCTGATAACCCATCGCAAACAGATGTATTTACGATTCGCTCGGGCGTATTATTAAGAAAGAGATCTAATGTACTCACTTCCCTGATAGGCTCTTTAACTATCTGATGTAGCAAATTTCTTTGCGTTACACTTAATAAACTTCTACAAAAGTCACTATCTCTAGCTCGTTTGTTAACTACGTTATTTAGCCAGTCGATATCAGGAGATTAAAATCTCCTCCAATTAAATGTATGCTATTGTTATTTTTACGTGAATAAAAGCTTATTTCTTCCTTAAGGCAACACAGGACCTGACTTGAAGAGTTGGGTGGCCGGTAGAAAGCACATAGATTTATATTCGGCCTATTGGATTGACTAATCGTGCACATAACGATCCCGGTGTTACCGATTCAAAGCGCATATGGGCTAATGGACTTTTAACCGCTATGAATACTCCGTCGCCTATTTTATCCTGACGATCTTTACGATAGATCTTGAAATCCTTCGAGAATAAATCGTACTCGCTAATTTCATATGTTAACCAGCTTTCCGTACTTATAATTATATGTGAATCGTTAGTTCGGACGAAATGCTCTAGATATCAACAACAAACCAATCTCTCATGTATAAACAATGTATTCATATGTAGCTCCGAAGTTAT
>KZ308144.1:3472283-3642144 GCA_000376725.2 Ladona fulva
CTCAAAATTTAATATAAAGATTTTTTTATTTCAAAGTAAACGTCTTTTTTCTCATAGGGGTAGAGAAGTAGTTTTCAAATGAAAACTGTATCTGTTATTCGGGATGGTAATACTATATATCATGATTCCTCTTTTGGTTGGATATTTTCCGTTATTCTCTCCTGTATGTTGCCTTTTACACTTCTGCCACCCAATAAAAGATGGCAGTCCCTAAAAATGTTTATTTTCTTGAATATATTAGTTTCATTTCAGTGAAAGCAGGTTTCTGCCTCATCTTCGATCATTTTTGTCTACATTTGAGGTTAAATTAATTTTTATTAATATTATTTTGCTGAACAAATATGAAACGATAACTCTGCTCTTTATGTCTCCTTATTCCCTGAAAACAACATTACTAACGGATGTAATTCATGACCTGAAAGTAATGCCAAATTGAGGAAAAACGGACAAAGTATTTATAAAACGGAGTGAGCAAACAGCCTAATCCATTGAGATATTTGCTTGCGCAATCGAAGTCGAGTTGAATTCGCTGGAAATCCTAAATGCGATTGCGATATGCTCACTGCGATACGTTAATTACGTTGAAACGAATTTCATTGTCAACGCATTCGAGCAGACTTATCGACTATGATGAAAAATTAAAGCCGGTGCAATATGCCTCAATGGGGGTCGTAATTGGAAGCTGCCTCAGTCGCGTGCTTAAAGCACTCATAAAGTTCGCCCACGCGGAGTTCAACTCGGAAGACCTTTTGGGTGGTGGTGTGAGTGATTGAAGCCCATGATCCCTCCGGATTGGCACCGAAAGATGGTGAGTGGGTGTTATTGGACGGAAAGGGAAAAAAGAGCGGAATGGGCGCAGTAGAGGGGGCTCTTTAAGAGGAACGATGCGTCGTTAATGTTTCCATAGAGATGGGAAGTATTCTCCGACAAAACGGAACCAATAAATTTAGGAAGGCAGAATGAAGGGGTAAAGGAAAATGAGAGGATTGGGACAAATGCAAGACGTTGTGAAGATGGATGGAAGTGAGTAGCGCCTTGTGATGGAGAATTTAAAGCGGTCTCGAAAGGAACGTCTCTTCGAGGGCGTAAATTATTTGCATGGATTCCATTTGCAGCGTGAAGTGCTTTTTCATAGGCTATCCTTGGTGATGGCTTTGAAAATCAAAATCACTTTGCGAAAAATTTTTCAAATTTATCTCCGACCATTAGATAATTTTAGTGGCTGCATATAAATATTCCATACGCGACGAACGTTATTTCACCGATAATATGCACAAATAACCTAAAGACGTATTACCATGCAGATTTTAAAATAAAGCTTTAAGTTCTCCCAAGGCTTTACTGATTACATACATGAATTGTCTACCTCTCATTTGGTTCTCTTGCAATGAAATCAACCAAATAATCCTCTTAACCTTTTGATATTTTGCCCTCTCTATTACCCTCTATCTCATCCAACAACTTTTGATTTTGTCTTTTATATTCAACATTCAATGACTTTCTTAACCAATACATCCCTTCTCCGATTCTATTCCACCCATTTTCTTTATACGCTTTATTTGTTCATTTATAACCCTTTCATCTCCCTCCGTCTCTCCTCTGTTCTTCGTTTAATTTTTTCTTTATCCAAAATGAATATAAATACCGTTCAATATTAGCATTTCCTGTAATCGTTTTATTGGACGCGAGGAGGTAGTGAATAGGTAAAAATGAAGTGATTTGTAAGTAAGCGATTAGGAGCGGTTCCATTTCCCAAAGGAACCCTTTCGAAGAGGAAATCTCCAAGGGAAAGTTACAAAAGTAATTCAATATTTTTCGAACTACATAATGATCACCAAAACAGAACCAGGGTAATGACGCCTATCCGCATAAACGGGCGCATAAAAGACTTTTGCAAACCCTTGGCCCTATTTTGGTTGTCACTTAAAGACGATTGTACATTTAAACACAGGTATATAATGAAACACATAAATGTTTATCATTAAAATTTAATCGATAGTAAAATCACTGTTCTTATTGCTAAATATGCAGAAAATGTGAGTTTCCTATATGAAGGATACAGTGGGGATATTTCTTCGCAGAATTGAGAAGTTCTTCGAAAATTCTTTTCTAAAATGTAAGGCTGATCATTGAGAAAATGGATATTTTAATTTTAATTTCAAACGATATACATAAATTAGAAACACATTTTATTCATCAGTGAGTAGAAATGGGCTCAGAGTTTAAACAGCTAACCACGAGTCCCATTCATTCTTACACAGCATTGTGTATGTTATGTTTGAAGTAACGGACGACTATTTTAGACGTGTGTGCGGCGGTAAATGGACTGACATGAGCTGTCCCAAGTGTTTATTTCAAATAACGGCGGGAACAATGGGATTTTTACTTTGAGTCCTCTTCCATACAGCTATGAATGTTCTTTAGCAGTTAAACTGAAAAGTAAGATCTGCTTTAATTTTTATCCGTTAATGATTGAGAACTAATTCATTTAAAAAATGTCAGCACCCGAATATACATAACACTGTATTAGTAAGCGGTACGGATTTAATATGGAGTAAATATTTAAAGTATACATAACCACTTATTATAAAATGTAAGCTCATTAAAAAGCCAAGCATTACAAGGAGAGTTTTAAGGATTTAAAATGGATCAATGTTTTAAAATACAAAATTTTATCGTTTAACATTTCCTGATCTTCATCCTTCTGAATCTCAAATTGCTTTCTACGATACTTCAACGAATCATTTTCTTCAAGTCAAGTTTCTTTCTATACAAGATATCCTCTGTCTCATTTTCGCTTTTATAACGATATCCTTTTCCTTCAAGCATGCTGCTCCATAGCTGCCAACTTCCTTTACTCAAGGTTCATAGAACATGAAAATGTCACCCGTCTACAAGTTCTTTATTATATTCACGTCGACAAGATGACAAACTAATATGGCATCAAAAGGTGTAGTTATGTAGCAGCCCTCATTCTTTGAAGTCACAGAAATATAATTTCTCCATGTTTATGGCTGACACATCAAAATATATTAGCTGTGCTGAAAGATAAGTCTGTATTTCCTCATTCTCTACCAATTCTTATCTTTTCCAGTTAAAATTCAAAACATTGCAAACATTAATCACCTTCATGAAAGCTCTTGAAGTTTAATTTTTAATCAATGAAACTTTCGAGATTAACTTGGTAAAACTACGAGGAAATATGTTAGGTAGTTAAATCCACGCTAAAGTAATACAAGTTGAGAATTGATCTTTAACTTAAAGCGTTGCATTCCTTGAAGTACAAGTGTACCATATCGATCACATCAGTCATCGCACCTATAGCTAAATTACACTATGCATGCATCACGTATTAATATATAAGTGCACACACATTCACGTCAATCCCTGTACAAATCCTGTCAGTAGGAGTGCATTATCCTTTACAATGCCGGGACCTGATATATTTTTAATGAACTAGTAAGTACGAGCCAGATTATTTTACGAACCAGGATCCCAGAGGACCTAGATCGTTAAAGTAATTTTCTCGTAAGAATATTTATTACCCAAGAAAGGGATGAAAGAAAATTGATAAAGGAAAACCATTTGAAATATTAATGGAGTCAAACGAAGTATATTCGAAAGGTGAAATACGTAAATTAGCGCTAAAATAAAAATAAAATATTTTTCTTTTTTCGAGGATAGCATTTGAATATTACGAAAATTATCATTTAAAATAAAAATCCGTTATTTTGACTAAGTTAATTCTAACATATTTTGATTAATCTCTGTTGGAAATGCAATAACCCCGTCACAACTGGGGTTAAGGTTACACGATATATCAATTGCCTCAGGCGCGCATTTGTGATAGGACTTCATAGTTGAAGAAAGGAAAATAACTATATTACCCGCACCGCTGTATAAATTATCCCGCACGCTTCACATCATCATTTGCTCTGATAATGACGTTCATTTTCAAAGCCATGGTCGTCAAATAAACTCTTATATCGAGGTACGGATATAGCTTGTTTTTCATTCTTTCACGACGTAGTCTATGGAGCCGTGTCCTTTAAGGCAAAATTGTTTTGTTGATTTTGACTACAGATATGATCCCCTAAGTATATGTAAGCCAGTATCGAATCCGGCAAAACATTTTTTCTCCAAAAAAATATTTCTCAGTTCTCTGGAGACCCGAGGTCCGCACTCCGAATGTATTGATTTACCCTAAAGCGGTAAAAAAGGGAATTAAGACGGAGAGATTATCAAAGCGAATAATGCGGTAAATAAGGAAAAATGCTGAACATAAAATTAGGTTATAAAGGCTGTTGACGACTTAGTGAGAAAGTGGAGAAATCCTTAGGACGTAAAGAAATGAACGCTTTTAGCTGTAAGCCATCGATGACTGATGATGCAGCTATCACATCTTCTATCGATCAACTAACTTCTTTTGCTCTCACAATTCATTCTACTACACCCCGATTGTTATTCCGCGTATCACGTTCTCTCTCTTCTAAGCATTGATCTCCTAAGGCTGTTAGTGGGGAAAAGCTGAAATCTCTTAGCTTCCAAAACACGCTCTCTATTCGTTTTGCTTCAACGCTTTTTCGTTTCCCTCTCCGCTTTATCTCCTCATTCTTACTTCCCCAATGCATTATTTGTCTTTCTGCTTCACCAATATCTCCTCCCTATAGCATTCCTTTATTTTCTGTTTCCTTCGCTGATCGAATACGTGACTTTCCTCATTCCCTCCATTCCTATGTATCTCCAGCATCTCTAACTACCCACCCTGTTTCGCAAGCATTCAAAACCGTTTCCACTAGCGCTGATTAACGGCAATTCGTGTTAGCGGCAATATCTTCCACTCTCTATTCCTCACCCACAGCAGCAGAATTCCTATTACGTTAGAAGAGATGTCTGGATTTTAGTAGTTTAGCCAAGATTTATCTACCGGATAACTAAGTGAGTTGCGCGTTAGCCAACTGTGAAAGCTGCTCCTGGTTCGATTCCCGGTGGGGGGGATAAAGCTCCATCCAGCTGGTTCTCATACTTCTTAGAGGTTTCAAGGTGCTCCTTCTCTTCAAAAACTCTTATAACTCATTCATTTTCGCTTTTTCCTTGAAAACCACCTGAGAGTATTCACCTTTCTTCATAACAGTCCCATTCTAATTCAAATCATCCCCTTCTTCCATTAAGAGAGGTAGCAGGAATCGATAAAAATTGTACAGAATATTATGGAAAATAAATTTCTTAATGTGGATATAAAAACTTTAAAATGCGCCGCCGGAAATATGATTTCTACGTCCAAGTTTCAAAGGAAATATGAATATCAAACAGACTTGAATATTCCAAAAATAAATGGCTATTTTACATAAGTTTACGACTAAATTCACGTCTTACCATTAAAAATGAAAGAATGAATAAAGTCCATTAATTACGTTTGGCTTGATCGTCCATAAGGAAGAGGTTCTCCGGTGATGGAAATAAACAAACTTGATCCTTTGAGTGAAATAATTAAATTTACATAATTAACCAGCAAGCCGCCAACGGTGTGGCAAGAGATGCATTTAAGCCCAAATCCATATCTGTCTAGCCCGTTAGATTCCTAAATGTTCTGCAAAAAAATCGACCAAAATTATCTCTCTGTTTTAGTAATTATTTCCTTGTAACCATTCTTCGATTTCTCTCAAAGTTGGTGAATATTTTACTGAAATTTTGGCATATTGATGCTGTAGAAAAAAAATCTTCTAACGCAGGTTGTTCGTATATACGAATTTCTTTAAAGAAATTTACAGATATTATCTATCGAGTATCGAAAAAAATAGATAAAAAATTCGGACCGTAGTACATACGTATGACTTCAAAGAACCCAATAGAACCCGAAATAATGCGAATAAGAACTTGATTAATTCGAACTGTTGGTGATAGCTGAGTTGATTAGTGAATCTATATCCGAGCATCTTCGCGAGAACAAACAATGTTCACTTATTTTAGGAAAACTGGTAAACAGAGGCTTCAAGGTTCATCCGATTAGGAAAGTCGTTCATCAGTCATCACCGTAATCGGAGGCCCGAAAATAACCTCTGTTCTTCATTCCGGAGATAAATTTAATAAAGCTTCGATTACGGCATCTGAGAGCCGTTGTATTAAATAAAAAATGAGAGATGGAAGTTCCCTAAAAGCCTTTCTCTGAATGTGCCGCATTTTTGTTTGCCGCTGGAGTTGGCATGGGATGGGTCAACTTTGACACCCGACTCAGATCCCAGCGGACTTCCTCGCTCTCCTTACTTCTTTTCGACTTTTCCTCAGATTCCCTCTCCGCCCTCATAAATCCTCCATTCCCTCATATATATCGCTCACTCGCCCAACCACTGAACCTTTTCTAACCTACTGAATCGCCGGGCACCCGAGAATCGTTCTGGAAAGTCAAAGCTTTGTGCAAACATAATCTTGCTCATCAGAACCCCCACTCGAGAGTCTTGTGTCAATATTGGCCATCTCCCACACTCTTCTTCTGCACCCCACTTCCTACCTTTCCAGTCATCTGCTACCCTCCTTCTTACTTTTTCCCTTTCTACGTCTGTACCTCTCCGATTTCATCCTTTCTATTCCGTCCAACATTATTATGTCCCGTTTTGCGAATTGAGTTGCAGTTAACTCGGTTTTAACTCCTCCAAATCAATTAAATCATATATCTATCGCGTTCCAGATATTGATTATTAAACTTCGAATACAGGAACTATGATACAAACTAGATGAGCGAAAAAATAGCAAAAATATTGTGATTTTTATGATTCACGCACCATATCTCAACAGTTTGTGAAATGGAATCTGGGGCGACAAGAGATAATGCGGGTGCGCAGCATATTACTTTACAATTGTTTTTATTTAATTTTTTAGCATTTCCTTATCGTTGAGTGGGCCAATTCAGGCCAAATATCGCGTACTTAAGTATAACATTCAGTGACAGCAATGCAAATCCTAAAATGCCCAAAGTCAAAAATAGCTAAAAACATCTGTAGAACGGGAAATCAAAGCAGAGAGCCAACACTTTTCGGGCTGGTGCTCCCACCCACTGAGCTATCTCGCAGTTCAGTCTCACTCCGTGTTGGGACAACTTATCCGGCCATGCCAGAGGTGACTCCGACTAAGCGACACAAATTATCTTCTCTTGAGTCCGTCGCATTCCGCAACTTTAGCAAATGGCCAAATTTCCCGAAAAACAGGTTCAGACTATTCTACAATTTTCTTGGCGCACACCAATATGTGCATGTTCTTTCCAGTTCTCTACAATGATATAGTATAATACTTACTGCGAAATTCAAACTAAAAAGTACTTTTTACGTTATGCTTTCATCCCGGCCCATAAAACAATTACCGGCGCAGTCAATGTGGATTTTGCTGCTCACTTCTCGTCAGTCCTGTTTGGAGAATAGTAAAGAGATTCTTATAAAAGATACTTTTCGCCAAGTAAAGTTCGAGATATGCATTTGGAAAATAATGTTGCCCAAGTTGTTAGAGGAAGTCCGTAATGAATGCGCACCACAGAAATTTGCATAGAGAGAAGAGAATATAATGGAGAAGACTTAATCAAACGGTAGAGGTCACCATCTAAAATAAGAAGGCATGATGAAAGAGTCGATCGAAGAAAAGAGATAGAGGCAATGGGTTTAAGGTGATAGTTGAGTTCAGAAAGAATGGTTTCACGAGTAGGCTTAGAGTTCCCACTTTTCTCGGGACAGTCCTGGTTCCTAACCTTCTGTTCCATCTGAACCGTAAAAAATATATTTTGTTTCCTACTTTAATGATAATAGTAGTGGCAATCGCCTGCCACTAATTTGGAATCGGTACTGTATCAATATTGATTCGCAGGGAAATTGGCTGCCTCGATGTAGGCCATGGTTGAAAACGGTTGTCGAAGGAACTACTAGCTTTGCCTACAAAGTTCCTGAAAAACGGCGTGAGACTGCACTCCATCATATTTCAATGGTTAGAGCAGCCGACTGTAAAAAGAAAGACTCGATCTCCACTTTTTCCAAGGCAGTTCTTCCCGGGTGTCACAATATTTATTATTTATTGGAAGACGATTCTTCCGTCATGGATTCGACTCATTGAGTCATTATATAAGTTTCACCTATCATCACTGTCATCAAGAAAATTCACAATCAAGGTTTCACCTGATGATGACCTTGTGAGTCGAAATCTTGGTCACCTTCCAATAATTATTGTGGTTTGTAAAAGTTCGGCTTTTACTTGTTCCTCTATAACTATTAGAGTTAAACGCAGTGGTCGCCAACCTAGTATCTACTGCCCAATAGTACGCCTAAAGCTCCCAGGTGGTGGTGAGTATTTTCCAGATGATAAAATCGGCAGTAAAGACTGTGAATTAGTGGATATTCACAATTCAGAAAATTTAAATGAAATCCGAAGGATACGAATCACCGCATTCCTCGTAGATAAATATTATTTTAAGATATTTTTAAATGAAGGGATACATAAACAAATGTATCAATGTACGAAAATGTCTACATTTCTGAATATTCATTTCTATTTCGCATTATACTTTACAGAGACAGTAATTTATACATCCATGTTTGGCTGTATTATGTAAATTTATTGTGTCGATAAACATAATTATTTTCATAAATCCTTTTTTGTGTGATTATTTCCACAGGCGTTGAATGAGGTTACTGGGGCATTGGTGGTTGGTGGAGGAATATGCTGTACAAAATTAGGTAGTAGGAAAAAAACTTTGGCGATCACTGATTTAGCATATGTAAGTATTTAGTCAGCTAGTTCTGATATTGACGTAGGGATGATAATGTGATGTGATAGCATATAAAGACTGTTATGTAAATGAACCAACCAACCTCAACCAGATCCGATACAACAAAACCAAAATGTATATACTATTAATATATAACTACTAAAACAAGAACTGAATGGGTTGGTTGAAAGCGGACTGTTGATTTACATTAATTAACAGGCCTTATTTCTTGCTATCTTTACGACAATATCCGATCTGATTAATTAAAATAACCCTCAAATACAAGATAATCCGATATAATAAAAAATACATTTAGGGATTCTCACTTCCAGCCTTTTTGCTTATCTGGGATAGAAGTATTTCTCTTTTCAGGAAATCTCAGGATAGACTTCATTCATTTAAAACGTTTATAACCTGAATTTATCTAGAAAAGAATGGTAATAAAAGTAAAAATTCCAAAACCATTAAAAAAACTTACAAAACATTTTTGTAAGTGTTTCTTTTGTGGTTCTGGAGTTTTTACTTGTTTTACTTTACTATAATAACCATCAGTTGGCCTTGTCGATTTATTAGAAAAGCATGGGTAAAATGATTGCTTAATTTTTTATTCTCCAATAAGTTCTACGATCTCCATGATGAGCAACATAAAATAACATTTCTAAGAAAAATTAAAAAAAATCTTTTAAGCGTATAGAAATGTTTCAAAAATCGAAGATTGCACTGTTTATATTCATCTAAGGTGATCGGAAAAATATTCTTGCTACATCTCCGTGTTTATGATTTCTCTGCCCTCAATGTCACGCGTACTAAAATCCAAATGAAACAAGAAGGCCTTTGTCGAGCGAACCCACATCAAAACGTCCACCCAAATCACTTTCTAACTCAATACCGCGATTGGAATCTTCATAATCCCCATCTTTGTCGTCGGCAGAGAGAATTTCGCGGGAAACCTAATTTAGTGAAAGTTCTACCTGGATCCCGGGACCCCGGGATCCCCGAAAACCGAAAGGAAACCCAACTGATATCGGGTCGATGTGCGCGCACACACCCACATAAAATGGATGCACTCCCAAACAGGCCGAAACGTGTTTTCAGAGGTACACAGCCATAATCTCTATTCACTCAACGTGATGAGACAATCTTAGTAGCGCTGTACCAGGTTCGGCTGAAACATGGCTTCAAAATTAAGTTCGGAGCTATTTTCTATGGCACGAATAATTTCACGGTTAACATATTTCGTTATTTGCAAGACTTTTGAGCAGAATAATGTACTATTCATACGTACATACCTTCTACTCATTCTAAATTTATTTAAAAGAAAATAAGAGAACACGGTTACGAAGTTAGGGTAAATAGTCACAGAGGAAATATAAATGTTGTTGTTTTTCCCGCTTTACTGATACTGCATGCAATCATGTAAATACAATTGTGAGAATTTCCGGCTTCTGTTTTGTATTCTGAATTTCGCCTTAATAGGTATCCTTTTGATTGCCTCATGCATTTGTCCAATGCGACAAAATGTGGAATTTTCAAGTTTTGTGGTAATGAAAACAAATACAAAAACTAGCATCAATTCCAGCTAAATCACTCTTTCCCGTCATAGCCATAGATTCCATCAAAATATAGGTTGAGAAAGTCTGAAAATCCATTTCATTGAAATGGAAGCTGATTGACCCAGTAAACCATTTTTCCTATCATTATGTTACTTTCTCTCTATTTATAATGAATTTCGACAGTTTAGAAGCTAATAAAGGATCACAAAACACAAGAAAATAGAAATCAGTAATAATATACCTGAATTCAAGGTATATGTAAGAACATGAGGAGAGAGTTAGGTAACTGACATAAATATTGTATGAAATTCTGTGGGTTTTCTTTATTTTCAATTTCACTTATACCAGATATCACCTTTCAGACCATAAGCTGAAGATTTAATTTATGCAAATTAACCGTGTTTATGAGTAACAACTATCAGCTGAAATAATGCATTCACACCCAAATATTACCATATCTCAACATTAAATGTAATTAGTTCTTTTTGAAATACGTTTTAAGCATAAAACGTATGAGTTAATATTTTCCTTACGAGGCTCCATTGCGTCAATACCGCATCCATTCATTTTATTTCCAAGAGTGATTGTGTACTATTCCATTTCTACGATGAAAGGTCAGGTTTGGACGTACAGTAAGAAATTACTGAACTAGTCGAAGACCACCAAAGGTCGTTCCACATGTAATGAGACTAATTGTATTGATAAATGAATATAGTAGTGTAAGCATCAGCCATACTGCTTCAAATTATGAGGGTTGATACATAGTGAAGATCCCTTTCCCTTCTTATCCCTTTTACAAATTCTCTTCGCTGATTTTCTCTGCAAAATAACCGCTTCCACCAATATTTCTAACTCTCACAAGTCCTCAAATACTCTGCAACTGAATGTTCATTTCATTACATCAGTTACATTTTTCATCGCATCAATTATTTACTATGAATTTGCTTAAAGATTTTAGCATAGAGGAGATGCAACGATGAAGCATGCTAGTGCGCTTAAATGATAGTAAATGTGCTTCTGAAGTCGTAAGCTGATGAGTTATCTACGAGTAGAAAGCCATTTCTGTAAAAAACGAAGATATCTGAAAGTCCGTGAAATCACCTGCAATATTAAAAATCTCCATACGTATTTCGCCGACTATTTTTCCCATACTTTTTCCAGGTATCTCGAGTTATAAACGACTACAGTTTAGCCTAATGATTCCATAAGTAGGCAATACCGCCACAGTCTTATCTAAAATCTCTTGACGCAAAAGAGTTTTCTACCATTGCCATTCTTTCGCTTTTTAATTTTGCTGGATTACAGGCAGCAGTAAAACATCACAAATTTGAAATGTTGTGATTTGGTTGACGTTTTCATCGTATTGGTTGTTTTTTTTCTTATTAGCAATCAGATTTAGCCGTACTGACAAAAATTTAGATTGGGGGCCGGTGGTATAGAACCAATGGGGCGGTAGCGTGAAAAAGTTTGCGAAAAATGATTTAGCACACTTCAACGAAAATGCCAAATTATTAACCATGCAGAGTGGCCAGAATTTGTAAATAATTTTTAATATCATCTGTCAAAATTCCATCACTATATATGTTAATTCTAAAAATTGTTTTAAAATATACAAAATTTAGCAAGAATTTGCGGATACAGCGTTATACACACATTAGTAAAAAATCCTTTTACGAGACTTTATTTTACGAGGACGATTCACTTGTCTTTTCGCCAAAAGCGATAACATAAGTTAAAGTTATAAGTCAATAAATGTTTTTGAAATTGTGGAAGGTAAGACTCATTCTGATTCTGTCATGATGTTGTATGTATGTGCATACTTACATCTGTGTTACGTACTGTCATCTATGTGGAGCATCCGTAGAGATTTTTGGTTTCAAACCTAGTGCTGCTCTCTACCGGCGAAACGTATCAACCCTTTGCATCTGTGCACAGAGCGCGAATTTGAAACTAATTTCGAATGAAGATAATCTGAAGCTTTTACTGGACGTGTAAAATGTAATCTTTGCCAATTGGACCTACAAGGGTATCAATGCGTTCAGGTAGAAGTAAAACAGAAATTGTGCGATATATGGTTAAGCGTGAATGATTACGTTAGCCTAGGAACCACATTATAAATGAATTACGTCAAAAGACCAAATATACCTTGAAATTGAATGGTGCTAAAATAACTGAGTAAATTAGGACAAATAAAGAGGATTGAGATGGTGGATGAGAAATGTAATTTGTAAATCAACAACCTTGCGATGGGTGGAATTGCTACAAATGATGTAAATTAGTTGAATTACAAATGCGCACTTTTCTAAAGTAACATTGAGTATCTATTGGCTGCATTCTTTAGATGATAATATGTTTACGGCTTTCACTTCAAATGGTAAAAACAGGGGTATTACTAACTACCGTTATGCTTTACTTTATTATTATCTTTAATTTAAGATAAAGATTTCTTTAATGCGCGACCTGATACATATATTTTTGAACTTTTTCTTGGTGCCTGTTTGAAATAAATTGATCAATATTTCATACATTTTACGCGCTCTTAACATTCGCAGCACTATCCTTTTTCCTGTTTTACAATTTAATACTTACTATTCACTTACATTCGGGAATTAAGTAAGTGTTTCGAAACGTGGTGCGAAAGCAACTACCAAATTGCTTTCGCACCTAACCGCTGTGTTTTTCCTCTATAAACAGGAAACTATATATAACTATATATATACGTACAGCTTAGTTACAGTTGAAGAAAACCTGAAGCACTTAATTTTGCTTATAATAATTTTATAAAAATCCTCTTGTGGCAGTGATAAAATGTTTTTCAGAGATACTACAAGCAGTAAGACATTCACATTCTAATTTAGAATGTCATCAGAAAGCAAAGGCGGGAACTACATGATTTCAGAACCACCTCTTCCCGCTAACAACACGCAAAGTCAATTAGCAGTTTAACTAGGCCGACTTCATGAACACTAAATCACAACGTTAACATTCGTCGGCAGAGTAATATGACCCAGGGTTCACTTCATTCGTAAAGTAAACAATATTGCCCATTTCATTGGAACAGTCATGATTGTACGGACTAGAATCCAAGCTAGTGAATGAAATACTCACTGATGAAATCCCGCCTTCCCATCTTGCGCGCTCCAAAAACTCCGGAAAGCTCTATTCAACACGCACAAAACACATGGCCCCACGGCGCATTCGATGTCTGTCGGCGGAAGCAATCCTCCCTTTCGAAGCCCACGTTAGGGGCTTTGGACGGCACAAGCATGACTGGAAACAACCCTCCTTCTCAGCCTACCCTAACCCCTCAAAAATACTCCGTCCCCTTCGAAGCCCTCTTCAGGCCGATTCCAAAGTCATCCGTAGACATTGAACGGCAGCGTCTTCGACAAGGAAAAAGAGTAAAAGTTTCCATGGATTTGTCAACTTACAGTGACGTGTTTAAGCCTTGAAAAATGCTTAAAAATGAACAATACCTTTGTATAGGATTTTGTGAGCGTCGTAGGAACATAATTAATAGTATGACAGAATTAAATTTTTAGACAACACCAAAGGAACATAATTAATAGCATGAGAGAATTCAATTTTTAGCCAATACTACTTCATAACTGCGATGCATGCCTGAGTACCCCGGCATCTGGGGTAATTTTTGTTTTTAACCATCCATCGCTGAAATGTCAAGGTCATCTTATTATTTTGCGAGCAATACGATGTTTCGCGGAGAGAATACTTTCACAATGAATCAAAATGATCCCGCGAATTCCCCTTTTATACTCTCGGTTGTGTTTTTAAATTACGTAATATCTTTGGAAATATAATCATCGAGCAACACATTTCCCTTGTGAATATTTAAACGATGGCTCCTTTACAAGGCCACATCATTAAAATAACTCTTTAACCGAGCAAATTAAGTGACAAAATTGTCCCTTATATTACAATAAGAAATAATAGGTTGCTAAAATGAAAACTAGATGAAATTGAAGGTTAAAATATTATTCTTGGATGCCATTATTTGACTTCCGTTCACTTCAAAATCTACATTGACATCTACAAAAACGTCATGCAAGACACCTTTCGGCGTGTTTCGGAGAGTAAATTTGATTTAATACTTAAAAACGCCGGGAAATTGTAAGTTGTCCATCAGAATATTATTTCATTGAAATTATTACACTAAAGCATGGAATGGATAACAAGGATGATTTTTAAAAGTAAATAACTCTAAACTAAAGAACTCTAAGTAAATAAAATGAGCATAATATAATTTTAGAAATAATTACCTAATTATATTCGAAGCTTTCATTTTTTTTTTGAAACTGAAGACTTTGTTGGACAAGGAGATTATGAAATGGTTAATAACCAAAATTTACATTCATTTAAAATATCAGTTAGTAAATAAATATGTTTGGTTGCTACGGAAACCGATTAGATTAGGCCATATAATACATTTTATTGACTCTTTAAGATGTAAACAAAGAAAATGGTATCAACATAGTTGTATAAATCAAAGTGCTTATAGTAGCTTTTTTTTAATTATTTAGAGAGATTAACCATGAAATTTATCAGAGAAAACAGGAAAAGATTGATTTCTTGGAATCTTTTATAATGAAAAGCAGTTGCTGTAAATTACTTGGCAATGTCACCGATGAAAAGATACAAAATGGTATGCGAGCGACGTCTTACGTCTACCGATGTTTGGTAAGAATACATTGTTTTTCGGTATTTAACAAACAAACAAATATCAAATGACGGAAATTGCTGTAATTTTATATTTTAAGCATCCATCCAAGGAGGAGTACGGAAGACACGGGAGAAAATTCCGAACTCGACGTCACCACTACTGCGACTAGTTCCGAATCTTTCCAGTATGCATTGAAAAAGAGACACGGAAATAAGGGTAAAATAATTTCTTGTTTTGAACCTTAATCTAAGACCCAAAGTTTTTTTTTGAAGTCTTCGTATCTAAGAATTGTTATTGCATTTGTTTAGGAGCTTAATACGTAATGAACAATATACTGTAAAATCCATGAATAATTTTGTTTTTATATTCACGAAAATAACCAACAGCAAATGAAATCAACACTAGTATTTCTTAAAGAGCTTCTGCAGCTACGTCTCCCAACGGGAATCTAACCCGGGACCGCTTTCACCAAATGCGAACGCGAAACTTACTGGTCTTTTCGGGATCCCCAATAAATAAAGTTCACCTCAAAAATTAATGTTATTTACGGAGATTAGAAGAAACTCCTATGAAATATACCGTAAAATAGGGAAAAATAGATTTAGAGTGTGATCGTGAATGCAATAAGATTACACTAAACAAGCAGCAAAAAGCCATCCTGATATTTATCTCATTCCCTCTATTATTTTCAGATGTTGATTTTCATATAATACGTATAAATCAAATATTCAACGAATAATTACTAAAATGTCCTCAAGAGCACTGGTCTATAAAAAAATTAATACTCCTAAACACCATACATATATCTTGCATAATTTTATCATATATCATACATAAGTTTACCTATAGAGATAAAATGATTGACAGAAAATACCTTATTTAAGTATTTCAAAATCCATGAAAGACAATTCTACATCCCAATAGAACTTATGAAATTATTGAAATAATTGAAACGTGGTTTATTTGTGGCAGCCATTCGTCTAAAAGACAACTTGTTGTAACAGCACCAAACTTCAATATTCAGCTGTAAATTAAAAGACTATTGGTAAAATAAGTCCATGTAGATTTTACATATTTATAATACTTTCTCCTTAATGCAAATAAAAAGGGCGTAAAACGACAATTTCGCTAAGTTTCTTGGCAATCGTAACACTTTATACCAAAGTTAATAATCATAGAAGCAAATCCACATATCTTACTGCCGACGAAATGGTATATCGGAATAGACTGATGTCGGAATTTGCTATTGCAGTACCTGTGGGAGCTTCCGGAACTCCAAGATTTCTCGCGAATACCATGAGCTGAGGAATCCTTCAAGAGGGATTGGATATAGCAATGTTACACTTAGGGTCAAGTTATTTATTTGTTTATTCCTCAAAGCCCCCACAAATATCCGATCATAGGACAATTTAAGTGAGATTCCCAACATGGACGAACACAAATATCCATTCCCTAACCGAAAAATTGAAATTGGCCGAGACTCGAACCTGGGACCTTGGTGTTGGAGGCCTAGCATACTAATTACTCCGCCACCGATGTCGTCTAATTCTTATTCATTTAAATTATTTAAACTAGTATCTTTAAATTAGTATTTCTGTTGTTAAATTGTATATATTTATTAACATATATTAAATTTTGAAGGTCTACTAATGTTGGTATTGCTTTAAAGAATGGAATTTATAATTCTAGAAGCAAGAGGTATTTCATTCGCATGCAGTGGAAATAGTAACGAGATTATTGCGTCACCATCACCGCAAACCCTGATTAAAGTCTCATTTTCTTTCGATCTATACACCAAATTACTGCAAAGATTTTTGGCTAACGTAACGAACTATTTTATCGAAGCAGTTTAAGACTTCGAGAAAAGGTTTCAAGAAAAGGGCAAATCATGTACAGCAAAGTAAATGGCGAACATAATACATTTAAATATTTGATATTCTAAATTCCTTGTCGTTCAAATGATTAAATTACCATATAAATTAAGTAAAAGTAAATTACAGTGACATAAATGTATCCCTCCCTTCAAAGATTAGAAGTAAATCTTTGGAATGAGGCCGTTACGAATAAAGGCTAGGTCTAGGCTGATAAATCCCATGAAACATTTAACATTAATAAATTAAGACATTGAATTAGGTTCATATTTTCTATCAAGTGTCATATAGTTTACTGATAAAAATGGCAAGCTAACATGTCGTACACGTTCTCATAACCTAGTCTATCAAAAAGCAGTTACTCAAACGATTAGCTTCGCATAAGAGGGTGTTTAATATTGGTATTTCACTCGATAACTACGTTTATGGGGCATTCCTTACTTCACGGAGGACTTTTCAGGAACAACGGGGTAATGGAGATAGTAATGGGATAGCGGCGCAGGTACGGGATGCCTAACAATCATAAGATTAAAATTACCAAATAAATACGCAATTCTTCTTTAAATTCAATGCAAATAGATTCGATTTAAATGAAAATATAAGCTTAGATAATAAAGATAGTGAATAAACTGTGTTGCTAAACAGCTCACCTATTTTGCACCTTAATTTTCAAATACAGATGTTCGGGGCATAAGGGCTCTATTGTGACGTGAATGTAAACACATGAAACACCTTCGTAGCAAGGATGGAATTTATTTTTTCAAGAGACAGACATATTTCCATAATAAACGTATTTGTTGAGAACAACTACGATCAGCTATGATTGAGACTTGAAAGTAGATAAGTAATCCACAAATTTTGTTCGGCCATCTGAAGTTTTGTTAGGATTTGAATTGATAATAAATTGGTGTTGTTAACGTGATTTTAATTCTGAGCCATTCAATATTTTAGATAACTCTCATAACCTGTGCCACTGATCCAAAATCTTACCTTAATCTGCCAGTTCCCCATAGTTCTAAATCAGTAGCACAATAAGGCCACAGGACCGTTCTTAAGACTAATACAACGAAACTCAATCTTCCTAGCCCTCCCAAGGATAAGAATTAGAAATGTCCGTGTTTTTTAAACTAGCACGCTAAGATTATCAAAGGAATGAGGACAAGGTTAACTTTATGAACTGTAAGTAAACATGCTCCTTAAACCGTGCACTCAGATTTTTACATGGGCATGGTAAGGCTTCCCATTTCTCCTTGAGCACTTGCTTTCTTGAACCAGCATGAAAAACTAAATCTTCCTGCTGAAGGCGTTGCCTCTATGGGAGACCCCTTCCCTAATGAGATCAGATACAAAGATAAAATGAGCAATGCGAGAGGATGTCCCATCTACAGAAAGAAAGATAAAAAGTAGTAATAAAGCAACACATTCGTGTATCAAATAGAAACAAATATGTATACATTAGCGAAAGAAGAGAAGATGTACCTTAGCTTTCGATTTGGACCAATAGCTGGATTGATAATAAATTTTACTTGTCACCTGATTATTCCTATTAATATTCGTATATTTCAGTGATGAGATTAATATTGAAGTTAGTATTGATAATATTAAGAAATACAATTGTATGGTAAAAGTCCATATTAACTTCAATGAACGACCGGTTTCATCACTGTATGGCATCATCAGGCACACTCAGAAATTACTAAAAATTTTTAATATTAATAGTTAGTATTCCTAGGTCTAGTGGTCAAGTAGCCCGAAATTTATACTAAATGGCGTGTACCCGAACACTCATACTCGAATTTGGATTCTCTACTTAGAAGCCATGTCAAATGCCAATATTGAGTAGACATAATTGTGCCTATTTCTTTCCAGAAAAATGCATACCGGAATCAACGTCTTCCAGCCTGCTTGGTCCCTCCGTCGGCGACACTCATGTCGACACCGTCGATTATACGGGAGAACTGATCAACTTTATGATCAACGGGGAGACGGAGATTGATGAAGAGAGCGAGAGTAAAAGCTCTGAGGAAGTAGAGAGGCATTTGTCTCCGGGAGATGTGGCCTACAACCAAATGCGTTTTATCTTGTCACCGAGAGCAGATGATTTGATACTGGGTGTCATAAATGCCTGCAAATATTGCTGCATGGAAATATGTAGAGGACATATAGACTTTATGAGGGAGACCAAAAAAAAATCAAAATGCAAGAGACGAGGGGAAATCCAAGACTGGATGAAAATGGAAGTTTCCAGGGAAAAAGATGGGCATCCAGTAGATAAAAAAGGAAGAAAGAAGTTACAGGACGAAACCACGAGCATGGAAGGCGACAACATTAGAACGTTTGAGCAAAAAAGACTCGACCTGGAGAAGGCTTTGGAAGAGGAAAAAATAACGTTGCTGGAAGAGAAATGTAAGCTGGAAGAGGAGAAGAGGAAGATAATGGAAGAGAGAATGAAGCTGATGGAGAAAAAGAAGAGGCTTCTCGGTGAAGCGATTGCAAGCAGCACCGAAGAAAACATTTACGAGACTCAAAGAAGATTGGAAGACGATATAGAAGACAAAGATACAGCGACGGAAATAAAGAGTAGTTCTGCCGATCAGAAAAGTGTAATAAGAGAAGGAGGAAGCTTTGAAGGGAGAGTATCGACAGCTGATAACGAAATATCGAGAGAGATGGAAAGCAAATCAAGCAGTATGGACAACTATAACTTAGAAAGAAGATCTGCGCTAAAGGGAGACTCCATGGAAATGGGTAAACGTACCAGTTCGGATAGAGGATCTAAAGAGTTGTATAAAATATTAGGGGCCCAGGCAACCAGCTTCGAGAGCAAATCCGCAGAAATAAAAGGCAGTCCGGAGATGAGGAGCTTCAGTAGTTTACAGAGGCGTTCAATTGACTTGGGAAGCAGAGAAGAGAGACGTAATGGCTCAGGCAAGGGATCAAAAGATATTGAGAGCACGCTTCAGAAAAAGGGGAGCACTGGTTCCCGGAAATCTGCAGAAATGGAAACTATTCCTCAGAAGTTGAATGGTAGTGGTTTGGAAAGGTCTACTGAAATGGGGAGCTATCCTCAAGCAACTGATGTTTGTCTTGAAAGTATATCGACAAATACTGGCCCAACATCACAGGCAACACGCATTATAGAAGAAAGATCTTCGGAATACTATAGCTTACCAGAGATAAAGAGCGGCAGTAGTTTTGAGAGAAGATGTTTTGAAATGAGAAACATTCCTCATTTAGCAAGTAGTAATTTTAGCGCACCTGAGATGGTGAAAAGCTTTACCTCAGAAAGAAGATCTGCAGAATTCGGAGTCATACCAGAGAAGGTTAGTGGTTTTAGCCCAAGAGGATCGGTGGAGATGGAAAACATTCCGCGAGTAGAAAGAAGCAGTGACTCAGAGAGGAGATCTGGAGAGATAGGAACCATTCCAGGGACGCATAGTTGCAGCTGTGAAGGAAAACGATCAATCGAAATGGGAAGCATTCTACAGAGAGAGAAGAGCAATGGCTCGGAGAGAAGATCTGGAGAGATAGGAACCATTCCAGGGAGATTTAGTGACAGCAGTGTAGGAAAACGATCTACGGAAATGGGAAGCATTCCCCAAATAGTAAAGAGCAATGGCTCAGAGAGAAGATCTGGAGAGATAGGAATTATTCCAGAAAGGCATAGTTGCAGCTCTGAGGGAAAACGATCTACAGAAATAGAAGATATTCCGCAAATAGCGAAGAGCAATGGCTCAGAGAGATCTGGAGATATAGGAATCATTCCAGAGAGGCATAGTTGCAGCTGTTTAGGAAAACGATCTACGGAAATGGGAAGCATTCCACAGATAGTGAAAAACAATGGGTCAGAACACAGATCAGGAGAATTGAGAGACATTCGACAGACAGCGAGTAGAAATAGCGTAGCAAGAAAATCTACTGATGTGGTTAGTAATGCACAGGAAATAAAGAGTAGCTATTCCGATAGAAGATCTGCAGAAATGGGAAGCAATCCGCAGTTTGCGAGTTATAATGCTTTAGATAGGGAATCGAAGGAATGCACTCCACAGGCAGCAAGAAGTCCTGAATTAGAAATAAAATCTTCGGAAATGGATGACAACAAAGAGGAGAATGACATGAAGGGATCGGAATTGAGATCTCCAGATAAGGGAAGGATACGAGAGCTAATTGCAAATTACGCTATAGTAAAGAAATCCGCAGGAACGCTTAGTGCGCCAGAGGCGCTGAATTTCAGCTCAGTTATAGAGGATATTACACCTGAGGAGTTCAAAAAATTACAGGAGGAAGATTTGAGGAGACTCAAAATGAAAAGCTTAGAGTTGCAAGTACTGAAACCAGGAGAGTACAAGGAATATCGAGAAGAGGAGTTGTTGAAGCTCGGAAAAGCCATCGAACAACGGAGATTGGAGTGGCAAGCAATTGAGAATAGAAGGAGAGAGGAGGAAGAAGAATTGAGGTTCCTGGAGAGGGATATTAAAGAGAAGCTAAAAGCAGTTGCAGATGGGGAAATAGATAGTTATATACAAAAGAAATCGGAAGAGGAGGAGCTAGAAAAACAGATAACGGAGCTCGAGGAAGATGAATCGCAGAGTAAGTTGTGCAGTAAAAGTAGTATATGCTCTTGCTTGAGGCGGAAATGGCAAGAAAGAGAAAAGAAAAAAGAACTAAGTAAGAAAGAAGGCGAAAAGAAAATAGGATCTCCAAGACAAAGCAAGGGCTCCTATCAAAGCCAAGACCTATGCAGAGAGGTGGAAGATAGAAAAAGCATGGGAACGATGGAAGAAGTTACGAAAATTGGATCGGAGCGAGAGAGTGTAAGTTCTCTAGTACAAAATGTTCAAATGAACTGGGAGAAAACTCCCTTATCATGTTAATAGAGGATTACCTTACAATTTAACCCGTTAAATTGTAAGGTAAGGTAAGGTCTTAAGGTGTATTTTCCTGTGGAATTGAAAATGAATTGTTCATTCTTGTATCTGCAGAATCATATTATATAACTTTGTTAGAATATTATTATATAACTGTACGCCAAATAGTTTCAGATCGATTCATCTAACGAGTATTCTAAATTTTCTTCCACAAAGGTTCGGAGCTCCAAAGAGAACATACAGAGAAAAAGTAGAGAATTAGTCCCTTTAGTAAAATCACAAGAGGGAAACGAATCTTTTCAGGGATCGGAAACTTTAAGACCGATAAGAAGCTCCCCTCGCACTTTCAATGTCTCAGATGATGTGGCTCCGGATCGCGAAGGCGCCACAGAGTTTCGGAAGAGCGATTCTGTTGGTTCAACTAAGTATGGTCATTTGTGTAAAAAACTCTCTTTCGAGAGGGATAAGATGTGCTCCCATCATTTACCCAGACACCAACTAGAGGTGAGCTCTTCGGAGAAATTGAGGAGAAAATTTCATTCAGAGGAGGAAATTGTAGCCTTCACCATGGGGCAAATAAGCGAAGAGAATAATCAAAACAGAATATCGGAAACGAAACCTCCCGCACCTATAACAGACAGGGAAAAATCTAGTTTTGGAGCTGAGGATAAAGACAGAATTGAAGCTAACTGTTTCGAAAGTGATGATTCCATCGGATATAAAATTGACATCGAGAATGTAATTGCTAGAGAGAGGTCCTTTACGAAGTATAAAATCAGGGAAAAATCTTCCGACACATTAAAAAGGAGCTTAGACTATGGTATTCCTGCCAGCAGGACCCACTCAAAGGATATTGATGGGGGTGATAAAGGAGAAATATACGGAAAACAATCTTCCGATACACTTGGCAAGAGCCTTCATGCGGGCCCCTCTCTAAAAAGTTCCCCTTCTGTAAGAAGTTCCCTTTCTGTGAGACGTTCCCACTCAAGACACGATAGCCAGAGTGACGTAGCAAGGGTAGATGCAAATGTAGTAGAAAAATCTTCTGACACACTAAAAAGGAGCTTAGACTATAGTGTTCCTATCAGCGGGACCCGCTCAAATGATATTGATGGAGGTGATAAAGGAGAAATATACGGAAAACAATCTTCCGATACACTTGGCAAGAGCCTTAATGCGGGCCCCTCTCTAAGAAGTTCCCCTTCTGTGAGAAGTTCCCGCTCAAGGTACGATAGCCAGAGTGACATAGCAAGGGTAGATACAAATGTAGTACAAAAATCTTCCGACACACTAAAAAGGAGCTTAGACTATAGTACTCCTGCCAGCGGGACCCGCTCAAATGATATTGATGGAGGTGATAAAGGAGAAATATACGGAAAACAATCTTCCGATACACTTGGAAAGAGCCTTAATGCGGGCCCCTCTCTAAGAAGTTCCCCTTCTGTGAGAAGTTCCCGCTCAAGGTACGATAGCCAGAGTGACATAGCAAGGTTAGATGCAAATGTAGTACAAAAATCTTCCGACACACTAAAAAGGAGCTTAGACTATAGTACTCCTGCCAGCGGGACCCGCTCAAATGATATTGATGGAGGTGATAAAGGAGAAATATACGGAAAACAATCTTCCGATACACTTGGCAAGAGCCTTCATGCGGGCCCCTCTCTAAAAAGTTCCCCTTCTGTAAGAAGTTCCCTTTCTGTGAGACGTTCCCACTCAAGACACGATAGCCAGAGTGACGTAGCAAGGGTAGATGCAAATGTAGTAGAAAAATCTTCTGACACACTAAAAAGGAGCTTAGACTATAGTGTTCCTATCAGCGGGACCCGCTCAAATGATATTGATGGAGGTGATAAAGGAGAAATATACGGAAAACAATCTTCCGATACACTTGGCAAGAGCCTTCATGCGGGCCCCTCTCTAAAAAGTTCCCCTTCTGTAAGAAGTTCCCTTTCTGTGAGACGTTCCCACTCAAGACACGATAGCCAGAGTGACGTAGCAAGGGTAGATGCAAATGTAGTAGAAAAATCTTCTGACACACTAAAAAGGAGCTTAGACTATAGTGTTCCTATCAGCGGGACCCGCTCAAATGATATTGATGGAGGTGATAAAGGAGAAATATACGGAAAACAATCTTCCGATACACTTGGCAAGAGCCTTCATGCGGGCCCCTCTCTAAAAAGTTCCCCTTCTGTAAGAAGTTCCCTTTCTGTGAGACGTTCCCACTCAAGACACGATAGCCAGAGTGACGTAGCAAGGGTAGATGCAAATGTAGTAGAAAAATCTTCTGACACACTAAAAAGGAGCTTAGACTATAGTGTTCCTATCAGCGGGACCCGCTCAAATGATATTGATGGAGGTGATAAAGGAGAAATATACGGAAAACAATCTTCCGATACACTTGGCAAGAGCCTTCATGCGGGCCCCTCTCTAAAAAGTTCCCCTTCTGTAAGAAGTTCCCTTTCTGTGAGACGTTCCCACTCAAGACACGATAGCCAGAGTGACGTAGCAAGGGTAGATGCAAATGTAGTAGAAAAATCTTCTGACACACTAAAAAGGAGCTTAGACTATAGTGTTCCTATCAGCGGGACCCGCTCAAATGATATTGATGGAGGTGATAAAGGAGAAATATACGGAAAACAATCTTCCGATACACTTGGCAAGAGCCTTCATGCGGGCCCCTCTCTAAAAAGTTCCCCTTCTGTAAGAAGTTCCCTTTCTGTGAGACGTTCCCACTCAAGACACGATAGCCAGAGTGACGTAGCAAGGGTAGATGCAAATGTAGTAGAAAAATCTTCTGACACACTAAAAAGGAGCTTAGACTATAGTGTTCCTATCAGCGGGACCCGCTCAAATGATATTGATGGAGGTGATAAAGGAGAAATATACGGAAAACAATCTTCCGATACACTTGGCAAGAGCCTTCATGCGGGCCCCTCTCTAAAAAGTTCCCCTTCTGTAAGAAGTTCCCTTTCTGTGAGACGTTCCCACTCAAGACACGATAGCCAGAGTGACGTAGCAAGGGTAGATGCAAATGTAGTAGAAAAATCTTCTGACACACTAAAAAGGAGCTTAGACTATAGTGTTCCTATCAGCGGGACCCGCTCAAATGATATTGATGGAGGTGATAAAGGAGAAATATACGGAAAACAATCTTCCGATACACTTGGCAAGAGCCTTCATGCGGGCCCCTCTCTAAAAAGTTCCCCTTCTGTAAGAAGTTCCCTTTCTGTGAGACGTTCCCACTCAAGACACGATAGCCAGAGTGACGTAGCAAGGGTAGATGCAAATGTAGTAGAAAAATCTTCTGACACACTAAAAAGGAGCTTAGACTATAGTGTTCCTATCAGCGGGACCCGCTCAAATGATATTGATGGAGGTGATAAAGGAGAAATATACGGAAAACAATCTTCCGATACACTTGGCAAGAGCCTTCATGCGGGCCCCTCTCTAAAAAGTTCCCCTTCTGTAAGAAGTTCCCTTTCTGTGAGACGTTCCCACTCAAGACACGATAGCCAGAGTGACGTAGCAAGGGTAGATGCAAATGTAGTAGAAAAATCTTCTGACACACTAAAAAGGAGCTTAGACTATAGTGTTCCTATCAGCGGGACCCGCTCAAATGATATTGATGGAGGTGATAAAGGAGAAATATACGGAAAACAATCTTCCGATACACTTGGCAAGAGCCTTCATGCGGGCCCCTCTCTAAAAAGTTCCCCTTCTGTAAGAAGTTCCCTTTCTGTGAGACGTTCCCACTCAAGACACGATAGCCAGAGTGACGTAGCAAGGGTAGATGCAAATGTAGTAGAAAAATCTTCTGACACACTAAAAAGGAGCTTAGACTATAGTGTTCCTATCAGCGGGACCCGCTCAAATGATATTGATGGAGGTGATAAAGGAGAAATATACGGAAAACAATCTTCCGATACACTTGGCAAGAGCCTTCATGCGGGCCCCTCTCTAAAAAGTTCCCCTTCTGTAAGAAGTTCCCTTTCTGTGAGACGTTCCCACTCAAGACACGATAGCCAGAGTGACGTAGCAAGGGTAGATGCAAATGTAGTAGAAAAATCTTCTGACACACTAAAAAGGAGCTTAGACTATAGTGTTCCTATCAGCGGGACCCGCTCAAATGATATTGATGGAGGTGATAAAGGAGAAATATACGGAAAACAATCTTCCGATACACTTGGCAAGAGCCTTAATGCGGGCCCCTCTCTAAGAAGTTCCCCTTCTGTGAGAAGTTCCCGCTCAAGGTACGATAGCCAGAGTGACGTAGCAAGGTTAGATACAAATGTAGTACAAAAATCTTCCGACACACTAAAAAGGAGCTTAGACTATAGTACTCCTGCCAGCGGGACCCGCTCAAATGATATTGATGGAGGTGATAAAGGAGAAATATACGGAAAACAATCTTCCGATACACTTGGAAAGAGCCTTCATGCGGGCCCCTCTCTAAGAAGTTCCCCTTCTGTAAGAAGTTCCCTTTCTGTGAGACGTTCCCACTCAAGACACGATAGCCAGAGTGACGTAGCAAGGGTAGATGCAAATGTAGTACAAAAATCTACCGACACGTTTAGAAAGAGCTTTGATTCGGGTTTACCCACGAGTCGGTCCCACATAAGTCGAGATAGCAGCAGCAATATAAAAGAGGCAGATGCAGAATTATGTAGGATTTCCATGGTTGACATAGGAATAGGAACAGATCCTGAAGGCTTTGCTGCAGAAGATTTGAGGAGCAAAGCTGCACGAGCTTCTTTGATCGATGCAGGAGTGGGTTCAGATCTTGAACTTGCCCTGGTTAGTACAGGAGTGGGAACAAAATCTATAGATTCATTAGCAAGCGTTGATAAATTTCGGAAATTGTCCACTGCTAACATAGAAGTAGAAACTCTATCGGCTGATAAAACTGAGCAGAAATATTCTCTATCACCGACTGACTTAGGGAAGAGGGAAGATGTTGTTTCCACACTGGTAGATACGGGAATGATGACAGAACCAGATGCTCTGCCACAAGGTGTGAAAGATGTAAATGAAATAACCAGAGCTGATATGGGAGTAGGGACGCACTCTACAATATTTCTTAAGGAATATGGTGAAGAAATTCATGCAGATAAGGAGAAGGAAAGGGCTTCTCCAAACGATTCAATCTCAACTTCGATCAGTCAAAACCGGGATATGACTCCTAAAATGGCATTCACGCAAATCGATACAGAGAAGACTATCTTCACTAGAAACATGTCTGTAGGAAGTATGACATCTCGAATTGACGTGAAGCACACAGCTGTGCGTGTTAAGAACGTTTCTGTTGGATGCGGAAGATCTGTTGCAGATCTTGGCAGGACCACAGTAAACATCAATTCTGTTTCCGTAGCATGCGGTAGCTCTACCACCGATGCGGATTCTTTAATAGACCCGAGTCAAGAGGATAATTTGGGACGCAAAAAGAGAAGGAAACTGAGGTTCGTAGCTGTTACAGAGGATGAACTGTCATCTAAGGAGTTTAAAACCATGAAGATAAGGGCTTTACGGGATTGTAATAAAACTGAGGAGCCGGATTGGTCTTCAAAACGGTTAATCAGATCCACTAAGAAGTTGGACTCTGCAGCAGTGAGTATATACCATGTAATAATATTAATGTGTAGCTGAAAAGTATCTTTAAGTTACCGATCAGCAGAGCAACCGAATCTGTCTCGGGATAATCTTAACATTGCATGTGACTGAAACCAAACATAACAATTACACTGACGTAAATGTATTGTTAAGACCACAATAAAGTTGACAAACTTGTACAATTCCACAGTATAAAGGAGACACGACCAGTTTCAGGTGATGATGGCGTAGTACGACGAAACTGGTCGTGTCTCCTTTATATTGTGGAATTGTACAAGTTTGTCAACTTTATTGTGGTCTTAAAATTAAATTTACGTTATTATGGAATTCCACCAAATATCATTTACCAAGTTTGATTTTAACTACTCTCACGTTATGTTGTTGTATATGACCCAATAATAAAATCCAACCTTTCCATGAAAAGCGCTACACTCCATTCGCGTTAGGAATGCTTTCTGCGTCCCGAGAGATGGGAAAAATGGAGGAGATGGGGGCCTTTTGAGGGGTAATTCTCGCTATGCTTAATACTTTCTCCTGCTCAGGAAGCGCTGCCTCCCCTATTTTCTGACTTGGACTGAGCCCATCTGCGCAGTAGGCTACTGAATGAGCGCCTTCCAAACGCGAATGAGTTGTATCAGTATAAGAGAAAAGAATATACTGCAAACCGCGTACGGCATCTCGAATTCGTGTGCGGCCCGTATACAACATAAATGTCTAAGCAAATTGCGATAGTTTGATTTGTGACTTTTCTTTTATCCCAGGGTGCGGATCTTACCCATTACCTGCAGATGAAAAAAAGCTTGGACGGAACCATGGAAATCCCTCATCACACGCACACCACAAAGAACCTCCGTTTCCATATACACAACTCAAAGGGTGACATCGTGGGTTACGGGGAACTTGACAACAATTCCATTTCAACTCACAAAGACGACTTGAGGGTGAATCCTGAAAAAGTCATGATGATGAAAAGAACCGAGTTCGACAGGTACAGCGTACGTCACCCAATCTCCAACAGAGGGGAAACCTACTCTAGAAGCCTGTCGTCGGGTACTCGCTCCCATACACCAACTCCAGAGGTACACCGAAAGATACCCAAGGAAAAGGTGGGAACGGTTTGGGCAGTAGCGAGAATCGACGAATTTGACCGAGGGAAACGCACCATGGAGATCGTATCGACGGACGTGAAGAAACCAACAGAACTCAAAACGCACAGGGGTGGAAAGTATGACAAAGAGGTTTACGTGTTGGTCCCACCGAGTAAAAGACCCTCAAAGAAGTGAATGGGACGTCGCAGCAACTGTATCAAGAGCTAAAATTCTTTCCAAAGAAGATTATAACTTTGTGAAATAGTGTGTGATTATGTCTTAATTGTGAAATTGTCAAAATTTAATGTGTGTGATTACTCATGCTGAAATGATCCTATCCAAGTATTTAAGTGTTTTACTGAAAAACAATTAGAGTATTCGTTTTGCTTCATAATTAGGTACGGGATAAAACCCATATGACGTTCCTGATTTGAAACTCAGGTCACCAATGATTCCTGTCCCTCAGATATCAAATTGATACCAAAAAGTATACGAGTTGTAACTATACCCGTAAGAAAGTTATGAAAGAAAAAGTTCCATAGCCCATATCAATAGTTCCATACAATATATTAACTACAAAGCAATAAAAATAAAACTTATTCAAGCTGATCCAGTTTCACCTGAAATTCTCCGAATATTATATAACCCCTCTTTGTGTTGTTGTATCGAAACAATGACGAGAATATTTTTGGGTACACATTTATAAATTAACTTGGGTAGATTTATCAATTAACTTTTGCATGATTCCAGATTTATCTAACCCCAAGTGACCCTGAGGGAAATTGGAACATAAATTATATTGATACTTGCTATGGATTTGATAAAATGTTTTGGAAAATGTGCCGAACTTACTTCAGTTTTATGACTCAAGAAAGGGGAGGTGAGTAACCAATAAGTTTTCTCTCCTTCAATTAAATAATCTGTTAAGCTCCCGGATCGCCAAATGAGTAGCGCGTCCGCCTTAAATAGAACGGTCTCCGGTTTTGTTCCTGGTGGGAGCTCATATTTTAAAAATGATTTCAGCTTTCGGATCACTTTTAATTATACTACTATTAATTAAAAAGTTGCATTTTACATACTAAGCCTACGAATTAGGATCAAAAATCGAGCAAAATACGACTTGCAAGCCAATAAATGTTAGCTGTTATGATCAACTGAGATATTTTAATAGCAGAAGATTTTCCGTGCGCCTCTTTAACACAATACAATATTCCTTATTTTAACCACTTATTTGAGGCAGCAAAACTCTCTCACTTAACATACCTCATCATAATTTTTTTGAAAGTCAACACTTTACCTTCAGTTACACAACTTCCTTATTTGAAATATAATAACTTTCATATTATAGCTCGATAATAATAATGGTTTCCGGATCGTAGAGTATAAACTCTTTTCGGCGGAAGCCGGTTGAGTCTACTAATATTAATCCTTTAAATGAGGCTTATTCTATGCTTATATTAGTTCTATCATTAAAAAAAAATAATGTAGTATCTATAGTAAATTAAGTATATAGTATAATAGTAAATTACACGAAGATCAATAGGAGTGCATTCAATCACCAGTGATTAATCAGATAAATTGTTAATCATTAACTGTTATTTTAAATGAATATGAATTCATAAGAGAGCTCCATAAAGCATTTAAAACTTGATTGAAGTGGAATTGAAAATATAGACCAAAAGAGAGGTGAGTCGTATCGCATTGTTTACAACCTTCCATATTTATTTGTATGAAAAATAACGTATCACAATAAAATCTTTTAATGTAGAATTTTAGTAATATGTTCATTAAAAAAGTTTCCGATCTCCAAAAAAATAGTCTTAAAAAGCTTGTCTAATATAACTGGCGGGGTGATAATGAAGTAAAACGCTCTCAAACTACAAAAATATTTTATTAGACAAAAACAACCTTGCAAATAATACAATTACAAATGAATTGGTAAACATGACGCAATTAACGTCACATTTCTTTGGTCGTCAATAGGATCACTTTCCACCGAGGACTGGGGCATTCTTAACTACGCACCAATAAACCATAAGAGATAAAATAACTGCCAAACAAAAGAACAAAAATAAATATGTAACATTTGTACCCAAAGAAGGTAAAAAATTTCAAAGATTGCCTGCTTCGATGATAAAATATAGAGAGCGATTACAAGTTTCAATTCTGAGCTAAATACTTGAAGTAACAAATTAAAAATATAATTGGTTCCTTCTTCAGACTATCTTCCTTAACAATAGCATGGAAATCAATTCGAATTACATTTTACGAGAGTGAGACATTTTACGTGGCTGTTTTGTTTTTGTAATGAAAATGACAATCAAGAAACAACAATTTTAATGAAATCAACGACGAAGAATAGTAATAAAAATATACTCCAATAACTTTGTATATCTATCTAATTTCTTACTGGTGTCCCGCAATTACGTAAAGAAAAATGGTAATCGCCCAACCGTAAAGCGAATGTAACGCTTCTGGGTGCAGCTGAATTTCGCTGAGGTGAAAACTCACGTAAGTAATGAATCAATCGTTTTTAATTCAGTCATAAGGAGATTTCTCCTGCTGCATGTCTGTTCGACCTCTTTCTCGCTTGGAATCGAGATTGGCCGTTCTTAAGGTGGAGTTCTTTCCAGACTGTAGGTCTCCGCCAGTTCCGCTGTCATTCGTTTCATAAAAAATAGGTCAACCACCTCGATAAGCCGTGCTCTTAAGTCGATCTTCTTTGCCTTTTGTAGGGTCACTCGACGGCTCCTTGGCCAAGGTCTTGGACTTAACGCTGCGAAAGGTAGGGGTAAACGGCCTTCCCAAGGCGAACGGTGGCTGGTCAGCCGTGGATAATATGTACACTCCTCTTGCTCTGAATAGAAGAGAGTGAAAGGTCAGTAAAGAATAAGGTACAGGAAGTATACAGAAACATGAAAAACACCCATACTCAGAAATATTTTCGAAGTTACGCCACAGTAAAACATGACCTACTGCAAAGGTTTCTCGAAATAAGGTATGCGGGCTAAATGATACCTAATTGAGTACCGTACCTAATTGAGTAAAACTTTTTTATTTAATAATCGCCTCGTATTTTTGTTTTATTTGCATGGTATTTATCGTTAACGATTATATTCCATTTCTTTCTTTAAAATTACTCAGAATTTTGTTTGTTTCAAACATTTAATAGCAAAACAGCAAATATATAGTAATCCCATAAGAGGCAGCCGCCAAATGTTTTTCATAAAATGTTTTCCAAATATTTTTGCTTCTCTATTTTCAAAAACTTAAGAATATCCTGATCTGAATGCGGATAATAAATGCGGAAGTTTGATCTTAAGGCAAAGGTAAGAAAGCTCAGGAATCAAGATTTATTGGAAGAAGCTGGCTCCTTTATTCGAACTTTATATTTCTCCTTTCAGAATATATTTAATATTCAGTAGTACAAAAATTTCATTTCAAAACATCCTCCTAGTTTTTATCAAATTCTTCTTCTTTTAATGCTAATCTAAAAAATGTTTACAATTCTATTAAACTATTAAAAAGATTTATAAAAAGAGCAAAAATGATTTTATGAATACAGTCAGGCGTGAGAAGTTTGGGCTTCAGAAGTATTTGGTTTTATGTTGCTCTGAAAAATCTGTAATTTTAATAAATCGTGCAAGAAATTAAGCGTCCAAAACAAGTACAGAAAATGAATGACCATAAATAAATATACGAAATAGCACGAACAATATGAAACGCACAACTAGTAAACAGTGTGAAAATTATTTGTAAACAGTATAAAAACGCACTACTATTCCCAAACCAGAAAAATCCGATTAGCCAGGTCTCGAACCCGAGACCCTGGGGTTGGTGCGCTAGCATACTCCTCCATCACGCCCGATAAATGTGAAAAATTGATGAGTATTTTCAATAAACAAATCCGCTATCGCCTATTTTAAAATTTCTATTTCAATTACAGAGGACATTTTTAGCAACAGATGTGATTATCTTAGTAGAGCCCGTATTTTTTTGTTCTATATTAAGGAAAACGACCCTCAGTAATTATTGCTCATTAATTTCTTTATACTCCTAAATACCAGCTGGGACATCAATTATCGCTGAAGTAATGAGATAAATAGTTCAAAGATAGATGGACAAACACTTAGATGAATAATAACACTTACTTGACTTTTATAATCAATGTGATTAGATAGTCATGGTTGCCACTATAGTTTTGCTTTTTCATTTAACAGGAAGATGAAACTCATTGTAAAAAATAAAAGCGTGACAATAAACTAGAAAGGGAATTCTTGATCTAAGAAACCTTTTCATCAATATAGTGATCGTACACTGTATGGGCCATTCCACGTGAAATCGGACAGAAATTGCCCTCTATTTTTTAAAAGTTTTGAAATTTTTTATACTTGCGTACTTCCTCGAGAAACCGATAGTGATGAAGTTTTAGCTGGTTACAAATTTTCAGCATTTCTAAAACATAACACAAAGAAACTTGTTTTGTACTTACTTTGGTGAACAATATTCTCCCATTTTAGCCATAGAATTTTGATTTGGTGCGCAAAATCCAACAATGTAAAGGAAATAACTGGGGCAGGGCATGCCGTAGAAACCTACTGAATTCTTGTCAATGGATTCGGCAAAGTAGTATGCGGACAGAACGTGACTACAGAGCTGTACGTCTATTCTCGATGAAACATGAAAAAGATCAAGAATGCGGTTAATGACAACACATTAATCTAGACCAATCAGTTTATCTGCATACATTATGGGTCTTAAGGTATTACTCAAAGTAACTTCCTATGTAGTGCTTGTGATATAAATTTTAAAATGTCTGAACTGGCAATAGTTAGAAATATGAGTTGTTTTCAGAGACAAAATTTCTTCAACAAGTGTTTGACAACAGATACTCTGTTGGAAAGGAGTTTTTGGACATTAGTAATTATATTATATTAAAAGTAAGACTTTTTGTGTTTTCATTTCCAAGATGGATTAGTCATATTTTCAAGTGTTCAATGGATACTGATATCATTTTCCATTACTATTTAAATCAATTATAGCATATGAAACATTTATCCAATCCATTGAGAGAGGGAGTGGAAGAGTGTGAAAATGGAAAGTTGTTTAGCAGCTTTTTTTTACTCCCAAGTTCGTTTAACCCTGTAATTTGCTCAGCTTGACTCTGTTGTACTCTGACCCTTCCCGTACCAACATCATTAGAAGCAACTTGTATGTTACAGTTGTTAGATATTGTATAAGTAGTCTAACGTGTGTAAATACCTCAGATATTTATACATGTTAATCGCCTTAATAAATGTACTGTAAAAAACATGTGATGAATAAGTGATAAGTGATGAATAAGCTAAATATTTTTCTGTGTTAGAACCAGATATGATTATGCTTTATTGATGTTGCTCCAACCCAATACTTTTGTAAATATTATTTACTCCTTTGTTTCTTGAATCCTCATTAAATTAGAGAAGCTGTTTGTTATACTTTAAGAGCTAACAGCAGCATTTGGAAGTTAATTGAGTCATAACATTAAGTTATAGTGTTTTATGTATGTTTAATAACTGATTTGTAGTACTCGTATTTTAAGGCTCTAAAACATTCTAAAGCTATTTCTGAAAGTTTTCAGAATAGAAGAGGATTATTCATAAATGACTCCACCTCATCATATCTGGAAAAGTGATGAATAAGCTAAATGGAAAAGTCTGATAAAAAAGCTAGGAATAGTGCAATTTTTAATACAAAACTCAGGAAAAAATACGAAATGAACTTTACAAGGCTACCAATAAAATAGCTAAAGAAAAATATTTCTGTTTGTTTGATGATTCAGAAGCGCTAAGAAGTCTCGCATTTCAAGCTAGAAACGTACAAACATGAAGGGCCTTCACATAGTAGGCTAGTTTCATCCACCATCTGATTTTATATTCTCTTCAAAGCGCGGCATTTCGCAAGGCAGTATTTCTAAGGTTGACTGTATGAGACTATTTTCACTCTCGCAACACAACCTCGCACTCTCTGCTGCCAAATTGAAAGATAATTAGGCCATAAGGTCGAGGTCATCTTTCCATCTGCTTAAGAGCGAGTGACCTTCGTGGAGTTAATGAATGAAACACGAAAGGAAGTCGCGCGTGGTCAGGTGACACCCGCGACTCAATGCGCGCACTCACTGTTTGCCTCGGCGCATGCCGGTTGGTACTTTCCCCCGTTGACGTAGAAATCCACGTGTCCGCACGATTCGATTTTGCCGAACACTCCGGCGTTGGTATGGATCACGTCCACGAAATGGGCGTCGCTGGGGTCCAGTTTCCAGGACCGCCTCAAGGAAGCGAAAAAGGGCAACGCGGGATCGAGACCTTGGAGGAAGAAAAAGTAAACAAACTCAAAAACATCGTTTCAAATAGTCATAGAAGAAAGAAAAACTTAAAATAACATTTCATCTTCATTTGCTAAATCATTATCATATGCGTTAAATTGAATAGGAGAATTTATAGTCTCAATTTCGTCCAAAATAAATACGTTATTTATATATTTATCATACATACAGTAAATGCTAGCAAAACCTTGAATAATGAGAATATGAGAAATTAACGTCATTAAAACCATCACACACTCCCATAATATTTGTTAGGGGTATATTGTGCAAATCATGCAGCCTGGATATTTCTTTCATACTAGGCTTTCACCTCAAGTGGCCGTATATGACATAATTAATTAAATGATAGTAATTCATCGAAATTCGTTTCATTAAAATGCTTTGGAAGAAGAGCAATCTCAGAGAATAGTTAAATCACAGGGTTTGTGATTCAACAATTCTGAAACGTTATATCGCTATTAATTACGACTTTTTGTTTTCCTTTCCCCTTTTTTTCTTTTTTTATATTTACAGTTTTATTACAGAATAGTAAAATGCATATTGTTTCGTTCTTTGAGGCAGAGTCCAATTATATTCCTTTCATTCCTCTTCACTTATCAAGCTTCTTATTAAAAATTTCAATTTTAAAGAAATAATGAAGCTATGAACCGCATGGAATGGCCTAATGCAGTTCGTGAGATGCAAGTAAATCTCCCTGATTAAATTTTTATTCTTAAAATAAAGATATGATATATAAACTTATGTGAAGTATGTAGTATAACTCGTGATATTGGAACAGTTTTATTAGTTTTATAAANGCCTAGATCATTTTATAGACCGTGGAGAAAAAAAATCAAAAGTGTGTGTTGTGTGTAAAGGGAGAATGATATACATTTGCAGGAAATGTAAAGTATCATTACACCCCGAGTGTTTTATTAGTTTCCACGAATGAAACTTTTGTGTAATAAGCAATGAATACATGTATATTTTACCTTATATTCTCTTCCTTTTATAGTTAATACAGACGTTTTTTCAAGAAATTAAATTCTCCTCATTATTTTCACTATTACCTCACTTGATACCCCAACTGCCCAGATGTATCTTAAGATACGTCTAAAAAACGGGCACTTCCACTCAAAAAAAAATTTTTATAATATTTTTCCACTAATATATATATTTAATAAACACTAATTATTACAAAAAAATATTAATTTTCGAAAAAAAATGTTCTGGGCATTAATGGGTTAATAACTGATTTGTAGTATTTTAAGGCTCTAAAACATTCAAAAGCCATTTCTGAAAGTTTTCAGAATAGAAGAGGATTATTCATAAATGACTCCACCTCATTATATCTGGAAAAGTGATGAATAAGCTAAATGGAAAAGACTGATAAAAAAGCTAGGAATAGTGCAATTTTTAATATAAAACTCAGGAAAAAATACGAAATGAACTTTACAAGGCTACGAATAAAATAGCTAAAGAAAAATATTTCTGTTTGTTTGATGATTCAGAAGCGCTAAGAAGTCTCGCATTTCAAGCTAGAAACGTACAAACATGAAGGACCTTCACATAGTAGGCTAGTTTCATCCACCATCTGATTTTATATTCTCTTCAAAGCGCGGCATTTCGCAAGGCATTATTTCTAAGGTTGACTGTATGAGACTATTTTCACTCTCGCAACACAACCTCGCACTCTCTGCTGCCAAATTGAAAGATAATTAGGCCATAAGGTCGAGGTCATCTTTCCATCTGCTTAAGAGCGAGTGACCTTCGTGGAGTTAATGAATGAAACACGAAAGGAAGTCGCGCGTGGTCAGGTGACACCCGCGACTCAATGCGCGCACTCACTGTTTGCCTCGGCGCATGCCGGTTGGTACTTTCCCCCGTTGACGTAGAAATCCACGTGTCCGCACGATTCGATTTTGCCGAACACTCCGGCGTTGGTATGGATCACGTCCACGAAATGGGCGTCGCTGGGGTCCAGTTTCCAGGACCGCCTCAAGGAAGCGAAAAAGGGCAACGCGGGATCGAGACCTTGGAGGAAGAAAAAGTAAACAAACTCAAAAACATCGTTTCAAATAGTCATAGAAGAAAGAAAAACTTAAAATAACATTTCATCTTCATTTGCTAAATCATTATCATATGCGTTAAATTGAATAGGAGAATTTATAGTCTCAATTTCGTCCAAAATAAATACGTTATTTATATATTTATCATACATACAGTAAATGCTAGCAAAACCTTGAATAATGAGAAGATGAGAAATTAACGTCATTAAAACCATCACACACTCCCATAATATTTGTTAGGGGTATATTGTGCAAATCATGCAGCCTGGATATTTCTTTCATACTAGGCTTTCACCTCAAGTGGCCGTATATGACATAATTAATTAAATGATAGTAATTCATCGAAATTCGTTTCATTAAAATGCTTTGGAAGAAGAGCAATCTCAGAGAATAGTTAAATCACAGGGTTTGTGATTCAACAATTCTGAAACGTTATATCGCTATTAATTACGACTTTTTGTTTTCCTTTCCCCTTTTTTTCTTTTTTTATATTTACAGTTTTATTACAGAATAGTAAAATGCATATTGTTTCGTTCTTTGAGGCAGAGTCCAATTATATTCCTTTCATTCCTCTTCACTTATCAAGCTTCTTATTAAAAATTTCAATTTTAAAGAAATAATGAAGCTATGAACCGCATGGAATGGCCTAATGCAGTTCGTGAGATGCAAGTAAATCTCCCTGATTAAATTTTTATTCTTAAAATAAAGATATGATATATAAACTTATGTGAAGTATGTAGTATAACTCGTGATATTGGAACAGTTTTATTAGTTTTATAAAATCAATCTTTTTTGATTCGAGGAGGTTTTCATCAATCACATCTCTTCTTCCTTAATGATTGTCTGAAATGCAATTATAAAATAAAATTGAAGAATTTAACTCAATTAGCTATAAGTAGGTAATTATAGCCATACTTAACACTCATGTACATACTTAAGTACAGACAAGTATGTGCTTTCACTACCGTTGAAACAAAGAAAAAAATGGTGAGGTAAACATCGTTTGTTTTCAATTTTTTTACCGTAAAGAAGAACAGAGACTTCTTATCGAATATTTTCTTTCCTATATATTTCTTATTACTGCAAATATTAACCATAATATATTACGAATCCTCTCTCAAGTGATTTAATGGAAATCCTCACTCAGCGTAATATAATGAAGATAAAAAAATATGCGCTACCCACCAATTTGCTGGCTATTAATTCGGGAAAAGATTTTAGCAAATATGAAAAGAGGAAGGTCAAGACGGATGAATCAGATTCAGGTACATCAGGGTGAGGCACGCAAATTTCCTAGCCCCTGAGGACTAAAGTATTTTTGGTAAAGAAAGAAGTAACAAGATCGTTCTTCAGAACATTAAATTTTTTCATGAGATAGATAGGTAGAAGAAGTCTTATGATAAGGGATAACGCTATTTGAACCGAGAAGTTTATGTTTTCGTATTCATATTGCACTTAATAGCAGATGAAGAAGCAGAGAAGTTCTCTCCAATAGAAGTACAATAGAGAGAAGTACTCCAATTCGAATACTCGACAAATCTCATTTACCCAAAACCTCTCTTCAATTGTTAACTTGAAGCTACTAAATATTATAATTAGCACTCTAATTCTACATCAAGAACTGTTTGTTCCTGATAATAAACGTGTTAGAAACCACGGTGATTGTTATTTTAATTATAATTATGCGGAAAATTAGGAAAAAAAGAGTTGGCTGAAATTAAATGCAAATTTAACAACCAACTGAAAAGATCGAAGTTTTCAACCCAATACCTTAGACTCACCCGTTATTCTACCCAATTTTTTCCCATTAGAGAGATCATTTGATGCAAAAGCAGCTAAATGAGATCCTAAGCTGAGGCCTACGGCGTGTACGTTTTCCACGTCGAGCCCCGATGTGTGAGAGAGACTTTCTAAAAACTGTGCCAGGCAATGGCCTCCCTGGAAAAAGAGACATATTTGATGATAATATAATGCAAGGTATCCTATACTGAAACCACGATAACAAGTAATCTGGCGGGTAATAGACCTTAACCTTAACTACAAATCATGGACGCAACGGATGAAGAGGACTTCATAACATAAAAGTGAAAAGAAATAACCAATAAGATCAAATTTTAACAGGAAATCTCATCCTAAGCAACAGTGTGGGTGTCAGTTGAAATTTGAAAATTTTCATCAATAGGATTTTAATTTCCTACTGACAAGATAACAAAATTAACATTGATTAATAAAATTTATCGTATGATAGGATATCTATAGGGCGTTCGCGCATGCATTACCAATTGGTGTGCATTCTAGCGTCTACAATATCTGGTTAAATTTTGAAAACAANGTGATTAATCAGATAAATTGTTAATCATTAACTGTTATTTTAAATGAATATGAATTCATAAGAGAGCTCCATAAAGCATTTAAAACTTGATTGAAGTGGAATTGAAAATATAGACCAAAAGAGAGGTGAGTCGTATCGCATTGTTTACAACCTTCCATATTTATTTGTATGAAAAATAACGTATCACAATAAAATCTTTTAATGTAGAATTTTAGTAATATGTTCATTAAAAAAGTTTCCGATCTCCAAAAAAATAGTCTTAAAAAGCTTGTCTAATATAACTGGCGGGGTGATAATGAAGTAAAACGCTCTCAAACTACAAAAATATTTTATTAGACAAAAACAACCTTGCAAATAATACAATTACAAATGAATTGGTAAACATGACGCAATTAACGTCACATTTCTTTGGTCGTCAATAGGATCACTTTCCACCGAGGACTGGGGCATTCTTAACTACGCACCAATAAACCATAAGAGATAAAATAACTGCCAAACAAAAGAACAAAAATAAATATGTAACATTTGTACCCAAAGAAGGTAAAAAATTTCAAAGATTGCCTGCTTCGATGATAAAATATAGAGAGCGATTACAAGTTTCAATTCTGAGCTAAATACTTGAAGTAACAAATTAAAAATATAATTGGTTCCTTCTTCAGACTATCTTCCTTAACAATAGCATGGAAATCAATTCGAATTACATTTTACGAGAGTGAGACATTTTACGTGGCTGTTTTGTTTTTGTAATGAAAATGACAATCAAGAAACAACAATTTTAATGAAATCAACGACGAAGAATAGTAATAAAAATATACTCCAATAACTTTGTATATCTATCTAATTTCTTACTGGTGTCCCGCAATTACGTAAAGAAAAATGGTAATCGCCCAACCGTAAAGCGAATGTAACGCTTCTGGGTGCAGCTGAATTTCGCTGAGGTGAAAACTCACGTAAGTAATGAATCAATCGTTTTTAATTCAGTCATAAGGAGATTTCTCCTGCTGCATGTCTGTTCGACCTCTTTCTCGCTTGGAATCGAGATTGGCCGTTCTTAAGGTGGAGTTCTTTCCAGACTGTAGGTCTCCGCCAGTTCCGCTGTCATTCGTTTCATAAAAAATAGGTCAACCACCTCGATAAGCCGTGCTCTTAAGTCGATCTTCTTTGCCTTTTGTAGGGTCACTCGACGGCTCCTTGGCCAAGGTCTTGGACTTAACGCTGCGAAAGGTAGGGGTAAACGGCCTTCCCAAGGCGAACGGTGGCTGGTCAGCCGTGGATAATATGTACACTCCTCTTGCTCTGAATAGAAGAGAGTGAAAGATCAGTAAAGAATAAGGTACAGGAAGTATACAGAAACATGAAAAACACCCATACTCAGAAATATTTTCGAAGTTACGCCACAGTAAAACATGACCTACTGCAAAGGTTTCTCGAAATAAGGTATGCGGGCTAAATGATACCTAATTGAGTACCGTACCTAATTGAGTAAAACTTTTTTATTTAATAATCGCCTCGTATTTTTGTTTTATTTGCATGGCATTTATCGTTAACGATTATATTCCATTTCTTTCTTTAAAATTACTCAGAATTTTGTTTGTTTCAAACATTTAATAGCAAAACAGCAAATATATAGTAATCCCATAAGAGGCAGCCGCCAAATGTTTTTCATAAAATGTTTTCCAAATATTTTTGCTTCTCTATTTTCAAAAACTTAAGAATATCCTGATCTGAATGCGGATAATAAATGCGGAAGTTTGATCTTAAGGCAAAGGTAAGAAAGCTCAGGAATCAAGATTTATTGGAAGAAGCTGGCTCCTTTATTCGAACTTTATATTTCTCCTTTCAGAATATATTTAATATTCAGTAGTACAAAAATTTCATTTCAAAACATCCTCCTAGTTTTTATCAAATTCTTCTTCTTTTAATGCTAATCTAAAAAATGTTTACAATTCTATTAAACTATTAAAAAGATTTATAAAAAGAGCAAAAATGATTTTATGAATACAGTCAGGCGTGAGAAGTTTGGGCTTCAGAAGTATTTGGTTTTATGTTGCTCTGAAAAATCTGTAATTTTAATAAATCGTGCAAGAAATTAAGCGTCCAAAACAAGTACAGAAAATGAATGACCATAAATAAATATACGAAATAGCACGAACAATATGAAACGCACAACTAGTAAACAGTGTGAAAATTATTTGTAAACAGTATAAAAACGCACTACTATTCCCAAACCAGAAAAATCCGATTAGCCAGGTCTCGAACCCGAGACCCTGGGGTTGGTGCGCTAGCATACTCCTCCATCACGCCCGATAAATGTGAAAAATTGATGAGTATTTTCAATAAACAAATCCGCTATCGCCTATTTTAAAATTTCTATTTCAATTACAGAGGACATTTTTAGCAACAGATGTGATTATCTTAGTAGAGCCCGTATTTTTTTGTTCTATATTAAGGAAAACGACCCTCAGTAATTATTGCTCATTAATTTCTTTATACTCCTAAATACCAGCTGGGACATCAATTATCGCTGAAGTAATGAGATAAATAGTTCAAAGATAGATGGACAAACACTTAGATGAATAATAACACTTACTTGACTTTTATAATCAATGTGATTAGATAGTCATGGTTGCCACTATAGTTTTGCTTTTTCATTTAACAGGAAGATGAAACTCATTGTAAAAAATAAAAGCGTGACAATAAACTAGAAAGGGAATTCTTGATCTAAGAAACCTTTTCATCAATATAGTGATCGTACACTGTATGGGCCATTCCACGTGAAATCGGACAGAAATTGCCCTCTATTTTTTAAAAGTTTTGAAATTTTTTATACTTGCGTACTTCCTCGAGAAACCGATAGTGACGAAGTTNAGAGTAAGATTAACCCACAAATAAAACCGGTGTAAGTAGTTTAGATTTACGCCAAATGTTTGAAATTATTTTAGATATATGGAAGACATTTTCTTACGCACTAATCATTTTTTCAACCATTCTTGATATTACTACTTACATAGCATTAAGTTTCACGAGACAAATTTTATTGAGTATTATCAGTCCCAAGGAAAAACGGACACGAAAAAAATCTGACAGGACCAGGACAGAAGAGTTCCAAAAATATGTCAAATGTTACACGAACGAACAGAACAAGTCGGATCATTGATGTCGGATTTTAATGAAGCAAATATATTTTTATCGACCATTTATAAGGCTATAAATAATATACTTTTGGTTATACTTTACTCAGAATAATATTTCATGATTGCAATGTTATCATAATCAGTGGATTAGAAATTTAGTTGATAAATTTCATTAGAAAGGTTTCATCATGATAAACCTATTACGAATAATAATTATAATGAACGATTAAAACGTATTATTGATCAAATAAACCAAGCGCAAATATAAGTAGTGAGAGTTAAATCTTTTATTCTTACCTGTAGAGAGTTAATGACCGCAGAAGGATAGCATGGAGCCCGGGAAAGCTTGCCCCAGTCCATATTGATGATATTTACATCACCGTAATACTGAATATATGCTATGAGTGAAGTAGAAAAAGGAAAAATCACTTTATATACGACGATAATTTAAAATAATGGACACAAAAAATTCCATTCATATGAAAGACCAAGAAACTCAAATTAATGGTAAAAGAATGTAACAAAAATTGGAGATTATTAAAATTCCATAACAAACAATGAAAATAAATCAATCTAGAGTACTTTTAAAACTATGTTAAAAAAGTATCTACTTCGAATATATTTAAAAATAATCGTGTATTGATTGCTGGAATATGCAAGAAGACCGTCTTGGGAAGAAAAATGGAAGGTAATCTGAGAGTGAATCCTCAAAAATATCGACCTAAAATATATAAAGAAAGTTGTTTATTTATAATTCTAATTGTCAACTGATACAGAATGAAGTGTGATAGTGCACTTCAAGTTAACATTACTGATCTTTCAGTTCCACCCCCAACGTAAGAAAGCATAATTACTTAAAGTAATTCAATTACTGAAGAAGCTCGAGAAGTACGTGAAAATTAAAGGATTTTGCGAGATCAAAAAGTTTAAAAACCCAAGTAAAAACTATGTTGCGCGAATTTTAAGCAATTGTCATGGATTTCGAGGGAAAATTATTATTATTCCGAGAAAGGCTTGTTGACCTTGGACTGTCCACATTAGGCATTAGGGCAACAGTGGCTGCAGTGTAAATTATCAGTACTTTTTAAATTGGTATGAAGGTGAGCATGCTTAATATCGCACTTTAAGGCATGTTCCTGAAATCCAAATAAAAAGGAAATGAATAAAGTCGACACTACTTGGGCACGAACCCAGGTCGGGAGGGGGCGGGCGCTCTTACCACTTTGATTCCTAAGATACTACGTTTGGCAGTGATGAGAACATCCACATGGGAGGTGAAACTTCGGTTGGTGTCCAAGTCACTTAAACTTTTTAAACCAACGGTCATCCGAGGTTTCCTTTGAATATTAGGATATCATTACCTGTCCGCCTATAATACTGTACAAGATATTCGATGATGCGTCAGAAAAAAATTTTAAAATAATACCATCTCTCAGTCCTTGAACGATGAAATCGTCTCTGTATCCTCCTCCGTATCCGTGGATGATCACTTTAGTGGGAAGAGAAGGATCGAAACCGGAATTTCGGATCACTTTTTTCGTAACAGGATAGCTTAATTTCTTCCGGGTGAATGTTTTCCCCTTGTCCCGACTTGAAGCGCAGGTCAGTTATTAGTGATGAAAAAGTAAATTAGAGTATTAGTCAATATAAATATTTCATCACCTATACCTTTTTAAACTTGAACCAATATATGGAATTTGCTAGCATACGAAAAATGCTCATATATTGTGAATCAGTGGTCTCACGATTATCCGTGGGCAATTAAATTCCCCGGATGAATGACGAATTGGTGGAAATATTAGAGAAAAATCTTTATATTGAAAATGAATATCAAATATAGATGAAAACAAATACATTAATACTGACATAAAGTTTACGCTGGCACATTTTTAAAGACAAAGTTTAAATTGTGTCAGCCAAGTATAGAAAGGGTTGAAGCTGGATTTAATGATTTCAAATACGGGATATCTTATCACAAACAACGGAGCTTAAGATTCTTTGTGTTGAGTGCAATCATTATTATAAATACTCTGATATCTTAATATGTAATTGGCTCAACTATCTCATATTGCCATCTTGCATTAATGACTTCGTTGGCAATTAACTGCAGTGTAATATCGTCGTCGAGTCAGACCGAACTCTTCTGTACGTTATGATGCTGATACCCAACACGGAAATTGTGATCGTTTCAAATAAACAACCTACGGGCAGTATATCCGTATTTCTTACTCTAATTATTAAGAGGAATTTTCTTTTACGATCAATTCAAGAAGGAAGCAGTGTAAATTATTTGTTTACCACCACAATTTCCAATATTTACCCCATCATTCTCAAAGTAAACACGTCATTCTCTCTAGATTTTGGTCCTCCTTGGAAAGGAAGTATCATGCTGTCTCACCTTGTATACAAATAAAAGTTCACATCATCGGTGCTGCCACACGGCTCGTTGATGAGGAGTTTGCAAGGACCGATCGGCAAGTAAAGCTTTTGTAATGGAGTGATATCTCCTTTGTATCCCTTAAAAGGAATGTAGTCAGCAAGCGCGCGGATGGTTTCTTCATCGAAACTTGTACAATAAACACCGCCTGAAAGGATAATTAAAGGTAATAAATGTTACTATAGCAATAAAAATAAGAAAATCTCGTGCCAGTTTCGACACATGAATTTGGGCGAAACTATTTGAATTCAACCTTCAGAGATTTTATTTTCCCTTTTGTTCTTTTCTGAAAACAATGACACCAATTAAGTTTTGGAAAAAGGCGTTATTTCTAAGGAAGACTATGGCATAAATGTTTCCAAACCTTTAATTTGCTCGATACATTTCGAGCAAAGAAAAACATAAGCATCGATATTTCCTTTCTGTAACTTACGTGATGTTCACCATGAAAATATTCTTGGGCAAAATTAGTCAATTTAAGAAAACGACGAAGAGATATCAGCCTCCGTATCTATTTATGACTGAGAAAAACATTAATCCGACTGGTAAGTAATGTTAATTACGCAAATTGTTGAATTTAGAATTTGTTAAGTAGCTTTTATCTGAAAAGTTCTAAGAATAGTTTACGCCATTTTCATGTCACTTAAGGATGGGCAATCACTTAACAACACTCTACATAAGTTAATGAATTAGAGTGAGACTTACGTAGTTCAGGGAAACAATATTTTTGTGGGTTCGAGTCCCGGTTCCGTCAGATTCTTTTCATGTCCGTTTCTCTTTGGGAATTTTCCTAGGTGCACGCCTTATCGTGCCAAGTCACCTTAACCCTTTTCCTTGTATCATAAGTAAGAGTTGCAATGATTTCAAATAAGTTATTATGTTATTTACGTAAGCCGAGAAAAAAACATGAGTGGTAAGACCCTGTTTCTACGTGTCTCACCTACCTGATTGTGTGCAGTTATATCATTCTAGTATCTCAAATGAAGATGTGTTGGTTTCTTGAAATGTGAAAGGTAAACATGAAGTAAAAAGATTATTTGCTTTTCACTTGTGTACAGTTGTCGTTGTAACAAGGCTGAGGAGACAAACTCATAAATTTACCGTGTACAGTTATATCTTAATTCGTGAAAGACTGACAATTGTTAAAGTAAGTAAGAAAGAGTTTGAATTTCCTCGACAAAAAGACATTTCGGAGTTGATTTTAGTTTAAGGTTTGGTTTCCGTTCATATTTTCTAAAAGACGATAACATTTCATTCATAAAAAATTGGGGTCTACTTCCTTCTTTCCTTATTAGCACCATTTTCAAACATTTGTGTTTTTGTTTATGCTGCTGGATGCTCTTTGTATGTACAGTATAGATGGATTTGCGAGGATGCGAAATGCGTTCAGCAAACATATTTGTATGAGAATCGCTAAGCGTTTCCGGAAGTAGAGTGATGCAGGCGAATATTACAAATACCTTAAATTCTTTCCTAATCCCAGATTTTTCAGATTTGCAATCTCTTATTTTAGATGGCTTTATATACTACATAAGACAATTTTCTGGTTATTCAAGATAATCTTTCATTTCTTCTGAGATTTTAATCCGATAAGGATTACATGACATGTTAAGCATATACGAACATATATCTTGATATTATTAAAGCGCTATAACTGAAATGAACAAATGAGGTTGCGATTTGAGAGTATTTCAAATATTAGCGAAAGAGAAGACTAAATTGTACTCCCCAAAAATAGTAATTTTAAGACCCCTCGCAATATTTTGTCAAAAAAATATTAACTACTTCCATTATTCGAGCCATTTATCTGTTCTGCTCAGTTTATTTGAATCGGTGTTGCCTATCGTCAAGTGTTATCTTCTATGTAATGGATAATTATTTTTGTTTGCATTAACAATGAGTTCAATATTTCCTAATATCAGGACGCTTTCCGGTATGATAAATAAATATTTCGAGTTGGTTATGAATAAAAGTCTATGCAGTGTTCGGAGCATCTGCCTGGAAATTGGAAGTCCTGGGTGCTAGTTCCAATCACGTCGACATTTTTCTCTTCCGTTTATTATTGGCTTTTCTGTTTACCTAATATTGTGCTCAATACACCCCGACGTGGACCACGGCCTTTTCCCTTCATCCAATGACACTAATAAAATAATACAATCCAAATTATAATTTGATAAACTCAGTTAACATATTATTCCGGCAGAGTACTACAGGACACATCGAGAACACGCGGAGTCAACAACTGTAAGTTGAACGAACCCTTAAATCAGCGAAAGCTTTTCGGTGACACAAATTTTCTCCAAGAATACGAACACAATCTGGGAAGATTTTCACAAAAGGGAACGCGAGCGGTAACGGATAGCAATCCGCCCAACGTAAGAACGTTTCCGCGTTCAGAGCCTCCCATTGTGGCTGGCGGGAAGTAAATAAAGCGACGATGGCGAAGAGTGCCCTTCCCAAGACGCGGCGGAAGGTGGCACGGTTCCTTTTTTATGGCACGGGTCACGCGGCTGTCACGTCGAAACACCTAAAGCGATGGGGGACGAATAACAATAGGAAGATATCGTCACTGCGAGGAGGGGTAGGAGTGAAAATTGGGGTTACGATTCATTCGCCTTTTCGTCAAAACCTCGCTCTTTTTTATTCAGATAGAGAGAGCCCGGGCCTTATGGCAATTCAACGAGGACAACTTTTGAAGTGCGAAAAGGTAGAAAAAGCAGTCTATTGATACCTCTGTTTTTTCGACAGTCAAGGCCATGTTGCGTAGTAATTTTTTTAACGGGATTCCGCACTTTTTCACACGTCTAACCGTAGATATGTTGGTTATACGTATGTGTTAGTAACCCTCCTTTCAATATGTCATGGTAGTCTAATTAAACAGAATTAATTCTCTTAAAAATTCACGTCCCTGTTATCAATTTCCAGATCCGTTTTAAATTTAAAACAAATGTATTTCTTGAAAAGAACTAAACCTGACTGAGAAGAAAAAGTGGTAGTAGTAATATTGTTAAAAGTGCTTCGCCAGCTTAAGTCATTTCGCACTTGGGCTCCCACCAGGATTCGAACCAGGGACCGCTTTCATCGAAGTCGAACGCGTCGCTAATTTGGCTATCCGGGAGCCCCAGAGAGGAAGGGAGAAAGAATTAGGACATACCTATCATGGATGAGCTAAGACAATACAAATATATCAAAATAGTGTCTTCAGCCATTAGTAAAAGACATATTTTTTGTAAATTCAAATTTTTTCTAACATTAGCGATATATTATGAGAAAACCTGATAACCTAAAAGTAGGGGTGGATCTTATAGATGTTTTTGCATTTCATAATGCGCTACCAGTGATACAACTTTACATAAGATTAACTGAGTCTGAATGTATTTCATTTTCTCTGAAATAGTCACATCAATGAGCTTCAATATAAAATCTGTTTGCGGTAATTATCAAATATTGTCTATTGAGCATCGATCGTGTGAGTAATTGCTCCCTTTTGCATTTTGAGTATAATAAAAATAAAAATATTTCATCTAGATACTAATAACATTACTTCATATTCTTGTGTGTAAAAAAATGTGATGTGCGGTCTTTTTACGCATTAAAATCGACAAATATAAGATTATATTAATTTTCCACGGAGGAAGTCACTTAAACATTAAACATGCCGATGCAAATTTCAAATCATACCTCACTAATCATACTTTAAAAATAGTGAGTAGAAATACTCTATTTTATCAATTAAATGATCTTGTTCATTCTGATTCAAAAACCTGAATGGAGAAAAACCATCCGTTCATCTTAAATAAGTTCTTCACGAATTAGCCATATAAAAGAGATGAGAATACATAGGAATAGGTTTCTAAAAATAAACCTACTTGCAACGGGTAAGAATATAACCTTGACCCACAAGTAATGGAACAAATAAAGGCATGCCTTTGACATTTCTGACTTTGATTTCTCGATATTAAGTCTCACGGTGTCAGGCGTGAGGAGCGTCTTTAGGGTTATGTGGGACGGGAGTCGATTGTTCCCACACGGTAACCTTCATCAGCGTCTCGTGATGAAATGATGACAAGAGAATGAAAGTTTGCAAACGCCGAATCATTATCGTCGATCTCGGTAGTAGATGAGAGTGAAACTATTAGATAATGAATGGAAAGTAAAAGTGAATAACTCGTTGAAGAGACTCATACATTGGCCGCATAGATATTGCTTTATTGGTGTTGATGGAATGTAAACAGACGGCAATGATGCTCAATATATTGTGGATAATTATGAGTATTCGTGCGTTGATAATTGTGATGAGCTTTCAATGAATACTAAAATCATTCTATGGCTTTTATTTCATACTAATAACTTAATTCCAGGTAAGAGAGTATTGTTAATCCTACACACCGATATAAAGAACTAAAGAATTTTTATAAACGCCATATCAGCTGCCAGTAAAAATACTTATATATTGTAGTAATAGTTAGTAAATATAGAATTAGTAGTAATATAAAAATATTATTAAATATAGTAGTAGTAGTAGTAATTAAACTTTTTATGTCTATTTCAAAATCGTTTTTGCCATTATTTTCATACATTTTTTTCAAAAATCTACACCAACAAATAGTGTACACTTCGATTTCATGAAAAAGACCTAATATCTATTACTTTCACAGCATAATTTCTTATAAGTTTCAACAGATGAACAATGCAAGAAATAATATTAAAACAGCTCGACCAATTCTAAGATTGTATTTACACCAAAAGGATTATAATAAGACAAGATTTCATTACAATATGTTGAAAATAATATGTGCTATAGGCCATACTGTAATATAACCTAAATTAAGACCATCGAGTACACTTTATACATTTATTACTTATCAATCACAACCTTGCTGTAATTTTATTCCTTTAAGGTGGCAGCTTTAACTCTCTACATGTTTTAATCTTTTTATATAACATATGGAGCGTTTATAACTAAATTAACAAAATTTCCATTTATCGTTGTTCACATGAAAGACCAACGTAGTCAACGTTTGAAGAAAAGTTTGAGGAAAGTTATTTCTGCATGAAATCCGATTATGAACAAATACGTACGACAATCTTTTGGAAGTATTTAAGATTAATATTTTCCCTTTCTTATTTACCACTTAAATTTTATCCACAAAGAGTAGGAAAATTACGTTTAGGTCATTTTGAATCTGAATTTAGGTCAATTTTCATAATAATGTATCGAAAATTAGCGATTGCAGTACATATATGTTTTGAATCTCCATGTCTGTAATCGTTTAATGGAACATCATTATCATCATTTGGTAATTGGTAATTTGAATATGGCTATGCCATTATATCCTTTTGAGGAAGATCGTACGTCATGGTCCACTTACATACACTGTAAAAGCAGTTATATACTGCCATCATTTTAGTTTTATCCTTGATATAAATGCGTTTGATAACATAAAATTCATTGAAAATGATCTAATTGGTATACTTTCGATTCTTTTAAAATCATCCTCACATCCTGACTTTACTTTAACGGCATTTACACTAAAAATACAAACCATTATAATGATTCGAGTTGCCAGTGCTATGAGTCCGTTAAAGCGTTCATGAAGGCATAGCGCACGTCTGAAGACCAGAGAAGAGAGAAAGGGACTCTTACATGCAAACTCTTGCCTGAAAGATGGAAGATAATTATGCGAACTCAGAAGCGTGGCGAAGTGGAAATATGATCTGATGAAAATGGACGAAGAAATACTTTTTAAGAAATGTATTCCAAATTTTTGCATCAAGTTTTGTAAGCCACAAATTATGAAATTATGTCTATAATAATGTCATCATCATGCTTATTCGTGCAAGAGTCTTTTCCTAACATATTGTCCTTATTTTGTTGCACTATTTCAGCGTAAAATCATCACCGTGAAGAGAAAAGGGGAAAAGATCAATTCGTGGAGTTTCTTTGAATGAATATGCGATGCAGAGATTGCGATCGCACTGAACAGCTTTACTTAAAAGAACGACAGTGATAAATAATAGCCTGACCTCCTAATATCTAATAAGTAACAGAGTGGTATGTGTACTTCAAAGGATTCCATATGGAAATAAACTTTGTACCCTGATAAACGCGAGGGTGAACGTAGGTGACGGAGGATCGAACGTCAGACCTTCTACTTTTCGAGAGGATACTCTCAGCAATTTAGTTGTGACAGGAAAAGCTTTTGCAGTTGTTCAATCCAGTTTCACCGATTAAAAATTCCTCCTTTAATGAACTTTTGAGCAATTGTACACTAAATAGCTGTTATAGCGGATTTTACAACACCACAGTTCTGAAATGGTGTTGTCTAAAAGAAGTGAAAGTTTCAAGCCAATTGATGCGTTCATTTATCGTCATATATACGTATGTACATCAGTGACACGAATGACAGCAAAAAGATACCTGGTAAAGTGGTAGTTATTACCTAGAGGTATACAAAAACTCTTACCTAGTAATCACCCTAGTCGGGTGGCCTCTTAAACTATTACACGCCTCTTAAACCTTCCGTAGGCAGTATTCAATACGCTTTACAAATTCGATTTATAAAGTTAAACTATTAGCAGAATAATACAACATTTATAAAGTAAATTTAACATCGAAATTATTATTATAATTAATTTACCGTTCACAATCAATGATTAAGATCTAATACGTTTAAATGAAATCTAATAATTCGGCCTCGACTTTGTGGCAGTTCTCCATTATAAAGACTAACGAAAAAAGAACACACACCTCTACCATATTATTTTATTCCACGACCATGTTTCCGACCGTTTAGATCATCATCAGGTGATCATGGTAGAGGTATGTGTTCTTTTTTCGTTAGTCTTTATAATGGAGAATTACCATGGTCGTGAAATAAATATAGCGGTAGAGGTGTTTTTTTCCTTTTTTTGTTTCTTCTTTGCTTTTAGATAACATAAAATACTGTACTAACCAAGTATTTAGATTAACTCTAACTTTTTTTAAAATTATTAAGTTATGTATTGTTGAAATTAAACTGTTACGTACTGTAGAATCTAGGAATTTTGCAGAGTAAGTAAAAATGTAATATCTCCGATTTGAATCCTACTTTATAAACATATGAAATGTAGATAATGTTTTTATCCTCATTAATTTAAGAATTCTGTATCAATTATTATCAGCAGAAGATTTTAAGTAGCTTGTTTTAAAATACATACATTCAAACAAACAATGAAATGTGTTAATTGAAACGTAAAAACGTTCCGTATTTGCGCGTTGTTCTTTTCGCTCAAGAACTTCCTCTCAAAGCATAAAACTACCATGTATGCAAAATAATATTCGAAAAACGGATTCCATTGAGCGCACCGTCAAGAAGAATGTCAATGGAGTCCAAAAACAAAGCCGTGTTTTGGACCGCATCTGGAGTACGCGTGTGTGGAACGATAACGGGCACTAGTTTAGTGAACTGAAAAGGATCCGAGCCAAACAAGAAGATTCCTTTAAACTACTGCTATGATAAATTAGTAAACGTCGTTAAAATGTATCCTGAAGATGGACGACAGATTATGGAGGAGAAAACATTAAAACACAGGTTAAGTTTAACTAATCACTATAGATAGAATGCAATCTCGGAATACATAACAAATATTACTCTTTCCCTTCTGCCTTGCCACAGAAGTTGAGGAAACGATAAATAGGAATAACTTTTTCATTGATACGGTAGCTATCGCGAAAATTGGTGAAACAGTGCATGTTTCCTCTTCAATATGCCGGTATACGGTGAGCGCAGTTACATTTGCAAATTTAAAAGAAGTAGGCGCAAATTCTAAAATGATGAATTGATCATAAGTATCATATACATTTTTAGAATAAAACATTTCTGTCAAGTTTCCACGTGCATAAGTGCGTTATATATAATTTTAAATTTGCTCAAATGAAAGAAAATTCTTTTCCCACGTTAAAACGACAGAACAGTTACAAGGAGAACGTGAATACGTGATCGTAATACTCATTTGGGAGCTACTAGTTTTTCCCATCCTTTTCGAAATAAAAAATTCTAGCTGTTCTCTCCAGAAACTATTTAAAATTACTTCATATGAATGTAAACTACCTTTAATTATCACGCTGTCTTATAAAGAAAATTATTGCAGTCAGCATCTTTTTCAGGATTTATGAAAATGAAAGAATTAATTCTTTTTCTGACCAGATTCTATTTTGCATTTGTGTTTTTGGCGTTATAAATTCTAATATAATTATTTACAGAGAGCTCTATATGAACCTTCTAATTTTTTAGGTTAAATTTCAAAATTTCATCCATCATTATAGGGTTATTTTATAGTATTGATACGTAGAATACCCTAATTTTGACAAGTTAAATTCCATGAAAGGCTAGGTATCTCAAGCCATTTCAAACCTGTCATAAAAATCTAACCTCTGAACGTTCATTGAGGAGTACTTTTGACCCTTAAAAGGCCATGGCATATAACGATTAAACCGCAGTTCGTCCGTACTCAAACTGCGTAATTTTCAGTTCGTATCCTAGCGGTGCCTAATCAATAGAAAATATTTTAGCATTCCAATTTCAATTTGCAATGTGGTCCCGCAACACGAAGCAGAAATTTGATGAACAATGATAATTTTTGTACATATTTCTATGTCGCTTTAATTATAATTTAGGCTTCGCCTAAGAACATGTACTCAAAAAATTAATAATATAAAACAATCCCGATTGTTGATAACATAAAATTCATTGAAAATGATCTAATTGGTATACTTTCGATTCTTTTAAAATCATCCTCACTTCCTGACTTTACTTTAACGGCATTTACACTAAAAATACAAACCATTATAATGATTCGAGTTGCCAGTGCTATGAGTCCATTAAAGCGTTCATGAAGGCATAGCGCACGTCTGAAGACCAGAGAAGAGAGAAAGGGACTCTTACATGCAAACTCTTGCCTGAAAGATGGAAGATAATTATGCGAACTCAGAAGCGTGGCGAAGTGGAAATATGATCTGATGAAAATGGACGAAGNCACTAGATCGTTCTTTTTTCTGCATTCCGATGTTGACTGATATGTCTCTAGACTTTTTCCTGCTGACAGTGTATAGATTTCATTAATTTTATCATGATAAAAATCCATGCTGCACATGAAGATTTTTTAAGTAGGCTAATATGCGATAACGATCTGTAACGAGAATGGAGAGCGTTGCAGACAATTAAGTAGGTTAATGATGTTAATAACGGATGGGCTATTTTGCAAAACAAAATACGAAACTTTAACAAAGAAAAAGAGGATTTGGAATTCCATGGGACAAATTATGAGAAAGAAACGCATTGTCAAAAGCTCTTTCCAAAGAATGAGAGCTGGAGAAAGGAGAAAGATTTCAGAAAACGAAATTGAAGAGAAGGGAGAGTTTCAGGATTCAGAGAGTGCAACAAAGAACTGGGATACTTAGAAAGCTTAGCGAAATACACAGTTTTGGCCTCGTAAAGAGACACACGACTAAGAACGACGAAAAAGATGATACTGCAGAAAGAACCTCACTACTAATCCCTTTGCAGTGGAGCTATTTTGAAAAATTTTGACGGCATATTGTCACGTTCTTTATTTCATATTTTGATTAATTTTGAAATCAAATTGTACCAAGAATTTTTAAACAATTATGCGTCTAGTGGTTGGCCCGCATTTGGTACGTGCAAACCAGTTACATGGTTAAAAACCAGAAATTTCGGAAAATGCTAATATATGACTTCCTACATTTTTTTGAAGAGCAGATTTTAACATTTCAGCATCAAACTCAGAGGTAACTAAGCTTTAAAACGTATATCGTAGAAATTATCTTTATTGCATGTTTTTCATGTGGCATCAATGGAAAAGGAAAACAAAACTGCAAATCCAAGAAAAGAGGAAGACGAGGGAAGACTAAAGCTAATAAGTTGGTCGTCTGCCAGAGAAAATGTAGATCTCGAGTATTTTCTATACCAACTTCGACCTGATTCCGCCGGAGTACTCTTCCTCATTCAAGGGGAAAAAAGTAAAAGGCTCAAGGAAAGGCGCTGGTACAACCGTGGGGTAAATACGAGGATCACCTCTGGAAGGGAGATTTCTCTCCCTCGGAAGATGGCGATCAGTAGGATAGCTATATAGGTAAAAAAAAGGAAGCTATTACACACTTTTTTGCTTTCACGACGTAATTCTATGCTGACAGAAGGTCGTGAGAATTGATTGATGATTACTTTCAGGCGAAAGAGCAACAAAAACAACTTTTACACGTTACCAAGTTGTTTTCATTCCTCGTTCATCATGAAAAGTTACCACAAAGTTGAGGCTGAAAGAGCGGATTTTGTCACTCCCTTCAGATGGTGTTTGCCACCTCGTGGTAACTAACGACGTCTTTGGTGGTTTGTTACCCCTGAGATTGAGCGTCATTTGTAAATAAATGCATTCTCGACTTACCTAGCCGTCACGCCCTCATCTCCATACTTCATTCGACGTAACGCAAGATATCTTACAGCTATGGAGTTGAAACTCAAGATACATTCATTCAAATAGTGGCATCACGCAACTAACTTCCGTACTGTTACAGTCGGCTTTAATTCCGAACCAATATTATGACCCACCAAAACAATTAAAGCTCTCCATTTGTTTCAATAGATAAAAATACCGAAGAGGACGAATGATTGCATCATTTACTATCGTTCCAATCAACTAAAACAATGAAACCCCCAATTTTTTGCCTAAATATACTCTCATTTCAACTAAATTTTCCCCAGCAATGTACTTCTTATATAATAATGAAATAACATGAAATTCGGACAACTTAAATATTCGAGAGTTATAGCCTTTCCTGAGGAAGAAATCGTTAAATCTATGCAGTACACACAAGCAATATTGTAAAGGTGACCTTCGCAGGTCAAGTCGTGCAGCTAAGAAAAACCTTCAGGAAAAAGGCACATGAAAAAAGCCTGACAGGACCAGCACTCGAACCTGGAATCTTCCACTCACTTCTCACCACTTGGATAAAGCATCTGCCCGGAAAGTGGAGGAGTTATATATGATACGAGTAAAAGTTGCTTGCATACTGCAAGCTTAATGTAAGATAGATTAACTAAGGCATTATACACCACCTGCAACACTCCACCTGCTATAAATGTCCAAACCCGGGACTTCACGGCAAAAAAATCGACGGCTCCGTGAGGCACTTCCTTCTGCCTCGCCTTTAGTATCCTATATGTATATATATATCCGGAGAAGCGTCTATATAAAGAGATAAGAAAGATTACATTTAAATTCTAAAATATTTCGTTTAAATTAGATTGTTTAATTAAAACCTTCCTTAAAAACTCATAAACTGCTACGAAACAGAAAAGAAACAGCAACAGGAAGTATACGGATAAACATCGACAGCTCTCTACTCTAATTTATGGTAAACATCGCGTGTATAAAGCGGTTATATAATACCCCGAGAAGTTTTACATCATGATAATAGTGTCCTCCCTTCAATTGCTCATGAAAGCCAATGGGTTACGCAAGAAGGAATGCTGCCGAGAAAATCGTATGTATCGGCGCTCAGTAAAAGCGAGAGATATGAAACTTTTCAAAAAACGAATGCTTAGTACAGGTTTGAATGAGCGGTTATTTCGCTTGAAGGTGGAAGCGAGTTGATCCTAAACTGGATCTGAATTACTACCTTCGCATATTATCTCCTGAAAAGGAAATGCATGCACTCAAGCTAGATAACTTTCTATCGCAATTTATTGTTGCAAACATTCAATAAGGCACTGGGAGTTGGAAGTTTGCCAGGTAATAATTTTACCTTTACAAATTGGAAATACGTTGGTGAACCGTTTCCTATTGCATAATTGTTTTTGAGTGACTGCGACTGTCTTTGTAGTATCGAAAAAGAAGGTCTGACGTATTGTTTTAATTCCCTTTTTTATCGTTTTCCTCTTTACTTACCTGTTTACTTCTAACATAAATCTGCAGCAATGTTTTATTTATTACCATTTTTAACTTGATTCATAGTATTCCCTCCAGAAATCAACCAATGATTTAAATTTATTCTATATATCAAAAAATGACACACGTTCAAGATATGATTTTAAATTTTATATAATTCAGTAGAATTAATTGAATTTTAAGTAAGGAATCAAACACACTCTAGTTCTAGTCACTAGATCGTTCTTTTTTCTGCATTCCGATGTTGACTAATATGTCTCTAGACTTTTTCCTGCTGACAGTGTATAGATTTCATGAGAATACTTTTCGAAGTCCGTTGACACACTAGTTTCCCAAGTCAAACGTTATCTATGACCATTCTCATTTCATCTATTCATCTCGTGTAACTTTACCAGCTTATTTAATCTCCCTCTACCAGACACTGACTTGTTGATGGCTTAGGTATTTCGCTCAATATACGAATACCATCGATGATAAGTTATTGGTAACATAATTTTTCTGTATAGTTGATCCGATGCTCTTAAAGCAGTACAAAGCCCAAAAGAAACTACTAGCTAACTACTTACTTATAACGTGGAGTAATTCTATTTAAAAAGATTTAAGTTAGGGTAATTAAAACTTAGGATTTTAAACTTAAATATTTGCAGATAAGGTCTGATGATTACAGATGAATGGAATAATCAGATACTTGGTTAGGATATTCTTAAGAAAAACAAACATTTTAGGACGCTAGGATTGATTATGCTTATACAGATTTGACAAAAATCATCTTCAAAACCTTTCAATAAAGACAAATCCAGATTTTCAACACCTAATATTCAATGATACATTCTACTACCTGCAAAACTACCTCTCAACTTCTACTACTATTTCCTACAACTATAATCATCTACTTGGGTAGCAATTAGTTAAGTCTTCTCACGTTCTAAGCGCGACTAAATCCTGCTGTTTTCTCCATATTTTGCCTCAACTCGCTCCCTTTGTCTGCCGGTTTGACGGCAGTGACCGTGATTTCACTTGGAGAGTATGGCAACTCACGCTGCCGGACGTCTAATTCAAAATTCCCGTCCATTTGTAGATAAAAGCGGGGAGTGTTCGTTTAAATGAAAGAAAGAAAGAACTTGCTAGAAAGTAGAGCTGCTATAACATTGCATTCTGCATCGCAAGAAATAAAACATTTTCTAGTTTTTTGACATAAGTAATGAAAGTGACGCATGTCACATGCTAAGAATGAGCATTTCTTATACAAAGTTACATTCTACTATTAAACATAGTTTCAACTTTGAAGAAACTCCAAAAAAAATAATGGAATGAGCTTCTAAAGGCTTAGACTTTACTCGACAGCCATTCAAGCTTCTAAATAGCTACACCTTGTTAGAGATATTCCATCAAGTTACACCAAGTAACATAATATGCTAATTTTATTAATGGCGAATGTAACGCAACCTCTTTACGATTTCGTCATGGAGAAGTTCTATCAAGTAACACCAGAATATGTTAATGCTGAATAGCTTTTGACAGCTTTCAGTGACCGTATTGAGATGATTCCTGAAAAGGATTTATTTTTAATCCTTGTTCTTTGCATTTTGAAAATCTAAAACTTTTCGTCCACTGCATCCGCAACAAACATGTTGAACTTTCTTGCTCCACAGAGATGATTGTTAGGTATTCATCTCATAATAATAGTATTGGAATAATCTTGAGGGAGGACTTCGGAGTGGAGACAAATAATCGAAAAAATATTCCTACTAATATCGTGTCTAATCTGGAGAAATTTGGTGGGAATTTGTCCTTAGAAACGGAGATTTTCACTTCTTGCCACACGTTTTGTGAATAAACTGGAACCATAGCCATTCATCAAAAATTGGAGGAACAAGTAAAAATGTATTCTCTTAGTAGTGTTAGTAGCATTGTGATAAGTGCTTCGATAACTTATGTCATTTCGCACCTGAGCCCCCACCGGGAATCGAACCCGGGATCGCTTTCACCGAAGTCGAACGCGTTGCCCACTTGGCTATCCGGGAGCCCTTATTCTCTTTGTTAAAGATTTTTTCTTTGATTATTCATCAATTTTAAATAAAAATTGAGTATTGAGGTTTCTTTACTCTACGTTGCTAGATCATCTAAGATAAAAGAAGCTTTCATACCCGCAAATAAAATTAAACTGAAACGCGAACGGCACCTTATACTAATTTGTTATTACTCTTCTAAAGATTTGCTTTACTAAAGGGAGAATGAGTTGATACCAAGAGCGCAAATCTCTTTTCTTCTGAATGTGTTACCTCTCTTAACTACCTGCACAACAGAACTATGGATGAGCACTTAGAAGTACATCTTTCCTTCATAGATAGAAATAATTTCTTGATGGCTCATAGATATTGTTTCTTTTAATTGTATTTCATTGTAATATCGTGTATTTATTGCGTTATTGTTCCTGTGCCACCAGGACTTGAGCCCATCTGCAGTGGTTTTAGTAATAATGATATCAAATGAAACCAAATGCAGCCACTCAAGTCAAATAACCTAGAGGAGAATTGTAGTAGTAGTAGTACTTTTAAAAGTGCTTCGACAGCTTAGGTCATTTCGCACGTGGGCCCCCACCGGGAATCGAACCCGGGACCGCTTTCACCGAAGTCGAACGCGTTGCCCACTTGGCTATCCAGGAACCCCAAGGAGAATTGATATAGAACATTCGTTCCGTAAATTAAACTCGCTAATACACAATCGAAGTCAAATCGTCCGTGCCAAGACCCAACTCTAGGCACTAGGAATTTCAAGGAACTGTTACAACTCCAGAAACTATTCGATCGTTCCTTTGCGATCGCACCAACTACTGGCTCGCATTAATGTCAGAGGCATCTTTATCATTTTTCAACACAAACACTGCCAATTCAACGCTAGAAATTTTTGGCGAATACTCACCATTGACGCAAGCAACCAGAGCCAAGGGAAACCAGAAGGGGTTAATCCTGGAAACCCGTCCGCCTCGCTTCGTTTGCGGTGCACCCTCCACTTCCATGGACAAGGAGAGATCGGGCCCAAGTCGTCTTAGACGTCCAACTATCCCCGTGGTTGTGGCAGGGAAAATTGAGAGTCAACGTCGACCCGTAAGAAGGGAGTATCCCCAGACGTGTGCTGAGGTGTGAGACTAAGATGGGAAAGTAGGGGGAGTGGGAGGGAGTCGAATGGGTGACCTGGAAGGGACAGTAGAAGGGGGTGCTCGAAACGCCAAAGACAAGAGAACGGTTGAGAAAGTGGAGAAGAAGCGAATGGAAAAAATACGCTAGCGTTTGGACAGTGAAGGTCATTTGCAAGCCGAAGGAAGGAGTTGTGAAAAAAGCACTAATGAATCTCCTGGAGACCTGCCGATTTTCATTGTTCTTTCCACCATATATATTTGATTTTCCCGGAAGAGATTCTGCATTGAGTTCTCAATGGACAGCTGGCATTTAACCTGTACTATTTCTTTGTTTTTGTTTACGAGTGTTCAGTGTCAACACGAGTGCTACTAGGTTCCTTCGAACAGAACGCAAACATTAATATGCATAATTGTGCTTCCTCGAAAATGGGGAAATAAACCGTTAATTCAATGATATGGTAATCCTTTCTATTCGGTAATTTAAAAACATTTTTGTCTTAAAAATTTTTAATGTTGTTGTTGTTGGCAAAACCAATGGCCTTTGGAGGAATGAAACCCATAAATAGTAAAACAGTAATTGATAATGAAACTTGAACAAATAAATGAATCCTTCCATCTTCCTTCCTTAAGAATTCTTATATAATTCTAGAAATAAATAGACGCAGAAAATAAATTTTAATTAATTACGACATAAATCGCACAATGCAAGAACAAAGCGAGGAAAGAAGCGCTAATTTTTCTTATTGATTGATGGTCCCAGTGTAATGCATAGTAGAGAATCCTTTACGGTAACAGCATCTAAGGGAAAGGGAAAAACTTTGTAATTTCTACAATACACACATTTATTTAAAAATTGTGGAAATTAGAAAGTTGTTTTCTTTTCCTTCGTGCCTTTCCATCTAGGCGTCTAGGCAGCGATGATAGATTATAATAGCAGCTGACTAGAAACATATACAAGAATCAGAAATGAAAATGTTGCGAAAAATTAGTAAAACTACAGGAAAAGACATACAAGATACAAGAAAAACTGCAAATAGACGGTCAAGCGAGTAAACTATAATATAAAGTAAACAAATTACAGAATTATAAAAGAGCATCTACATGAAATGGAAAAAATACCGGATTAGACGTATAATTACCCACTATGTATAAGTAGATCGCTTGGAAGACAAAAAAACTGAATAGATCAATCAGCACGATATGCAGCAGGCTAATACAAAATCAGGAGAAACAGAAGCTTAATTTTAGAAGGGTAAAATTGTTTTTAATGTCCGATTTCATACTTGCATTGATAGCATAGGTGCAATAAATTACTCCTTGACTACGCGGGATTTTATCACCCAATTTTACCGGTGCCGCTGTCTGAAAAAGAATGGCTGCACCGCAAGGATTTCCGCCATATTCCTCATTAAAAGACATAAAATTAAAGCAATCGAATAAAAATTAATCAAGAATATCATACTCATTTTTTTTATTAATACACTATTAGTTACTTGAAAATCACCTTAAGAAACACGAGTCTCATCACAGCAAACTAGTCGGTAGTGTTCTAATAATAGTAAAATTTTATTCAAATCTTTTAAATATGGATAATTAAAAAATATTGGTTAAAATTAACATGCAAGGAAATTGTTTAACTGTATAACAATTTAGGGCCTCCAAATTTGAAGTGAAATTCCCAAGTAATGTAACGTAAAACATTATCGTTTCCTAATGATGCTATTACTTAATTGGAAATTGAGTTGTTTCAACTAAAGTTATTTATTTTCAATCACGATTTCTGTAAGTATTCAATGAACAATATTTCATACTCATTCTATTCGGGGGTAAAGCACCGATTTAACATTTCAAATATACTCCGGGTGCAGTATACTAACGTCCACTTACCTGGTCTAGTCAAAAGTTTATTGCGTTGGTTACTCAAAATTTACGAATCGGTAGTTCAGTGGTTAGAATATCTACCCGGAAAGTGGGAGACCTGAGTTCGAGTCCCACTCATGTCGCTAATTTTCACCCCTGTTATTCCTTTTATTCATCATTTAGCTGCAATATATACATCTTCTTCTTATGTTGTATATTATTCATAAACAGCGTATTAAAAATATCGTGCGGTAATGGCATCGCAATTTGCGCTTTCAAGATGATATCATCTTCCGCGTTACCTTTCATTCCAGCCTCAAGCTACGTAATCGTAATTGTTTTTCAAATACAAATTTGCCGTTTGTGTCGTGAATTTTCAAATGATCAGCCGCGGCCTAATTCACACAATAGTTTTACAGCAGTTTGGACGTGTACTGATTCGGCTGTATTTTTTACGAAAATATTTCCCAAGGCCGCTTTCACTTTGAGGCAGCGACATTAGGACGTAGAGCAAAATAAGAGCCGAGGTGCTTTTTGACCTCCACCAAATTATCTCGTGCAGAACCGAACCTCCGCTGAATCGAGAGCTCAAGAATGTTTACATTCTCCTGCTTCGTGAGGGACACGCTCAAACGTTTTCAGCAGCTGCTAAACTGAACACTTCCCGGTATTTTTCTGGCACAAAACTTAGATTTAAAATTCCGGGTACGATGGTCCATGAGCGCTATCTCATCGCTTTACTCGTGAAATATTCCGGTGTTTGAGAACACAGAGCAAAGGGACAGTTATGTAAAGGAATGTGTTGGAAATTAAAGATTCATTAATGAGAGTTAGGAGAAAACATTTCTGGTGAATTTCCAACCAGCGGTAGAGAAGCTATCGTGAGATGAAGAGAGAGCGTTGATCTGACGCCAAGATCGAGACAGGAATAGAAATAGCATGTTTATTGAGGCACCATTACTCATTCGTCTGCCTCATGTTTGGCATTTATTGTTCACTTAGGACCGGTCTTGTGCGTGCAGATGTCGTTTGATGTTTGACATGAATATTACGGCAAGGCGAGCATAGAGATCACCAAAATTAGATCAACGGAACCAAACCATCTGCGGCTAAAATTCTGCAGATGGTCGAAGGCCTGATGGACGTTTTAGCAGCGATTTTTGTTCCTCGAGTTCACTTTAGCATGCGTTTCTCTTAGTAGTACTCTCCATTACTTCTAATCATGATGATGAAGTTTTCATCTATTCCCAACGGAATCACGATGGAATAGAGTTAAAACTTCATGTGTACTTAATAAAAATAAGTGTGGGTTTTTGAGCCTTAATCTCTTAAATTTCAAGAGATATCTTGCTCTTTTATACAGGCATTTTATTTTGGAGACTTGGCTTGCTGGTTGGCTACTTTCATCCTTTCTTTGCCATAAGCTATGCTAATTACAATTACAGATAAATCTGGCAACAAATTCTATAAGGCTGGTAGTGGCAAAGCGACACAAACTTGCAATTCACAAAATTATTTTCATAAATCACAAATACCTTCTGAATACTTTGTTTCCATTTCATCGTAAATAGAATTTAAAAAAATAAATAAAAGTTCATGATAATGAAGATAAAAACTTATTTTCTTTAGACTAAGATTATTCCAAATGAGGACAGGGTTATATTCTGATCAAATGAGATATTTTTTAAATATTGGGTCATCGAATCTATCCTTTGTGTCTGCCAGAATATGCATGAAGGTACTGATCATGCTACAACTTTAAAAAATCGAACTTAGAAATGCATTAATGAAGTAAACAATGTAAAAATACATAAAAAACAACATTTTTGCCTATCACTTATGTTATTAATCTCGTTAGTAATCAGCTTATAACCATTCAGCGTTGGAGTTGGCGGCTCACGAAAAAAATTTCCTTGGCCTTATATAAAGTATAATTTCATTTTCATGAATGCTTCGTCTTGATTTCACTTGGCACTTACTAATAAACAGGTATACGGCTTACAGGAGCGTAACATAAATGCAGGAAATTACTGTAAAATTGAGAGCATATGAATGAAACAGTTTTGGTTTAGCAAAAAGCTTTATTACTTCCTACTGCAATCACGACTCCGGCCAGTGAGGAGATTGACTGATTGGCCCTTCAGCCAAAACTGTTATTCGCCACTGACTTAGCCTATGTACTTGACATCTTAACCATGCAAATTTTTGATACGTTGGCATTACAGTGTATGGTAGACATCCAGGTTATTCCAAGTCGAATCCTCAAATTTAAGTGTAAACGAATCAAGATATTAGATTTGAGTTTCTAATCGAAGTAACATTAGCTACTCACAGGCGAATATCATTCGCACTGCATCCTCCCATACTCTCATAGAAATCAGCACCCGCTAAAATTAATTTACTCGAGCGAAGTCCGTTTGTTCCTTCCAACTACAAAAGACATAATCAAGCTCACGGAATAATCCCTGCTACCTCAATGTCACGAGAATGCCACTCATACAAATGCTAAGACTTTGAGCAACACCACATTCACCAATAAAATTGCTGATTAATGCCCTAATTATTTTCGTAGACTGCGGATATTGCGCTAAGACGTCCCTGGAAACCCGCGTATGCCATAGTTGGCCCAAGGCGGTTTTAATACGCAAGATACACCTCGAGGCTGACTTGAATTGAGAATGAAGGGCACATTGGTCGTGGGAAGAGGGGACTACATTTGGAGGCATGACCAAAGTGAGGGAGTGTAGCGGTTTGAAAAAAAGATCGGAGTACCTAAGACAGTGTACCATTGGGTCCACTTCCAGCAACGCCTACAGTTACGACACACCCTGGAATATTTAGGGAACAAAAGAAAACGAGACGGAAAGATAAAGAGGTCGCTTTACAGTGTAAGCAGTCTCAACGACACAAAACTGCCGTTGGCTTCACTGCTAAAATTATTTGAATGCCTGAAGAGGAACGAAATCTTAAGCCAAAAGGGAACCCTGGTAAGTGAGGCCAAAAGGATTGGTTGGGGGATGACTGTGATTGATGGGAGGAAGATAATGCGCATAAAAATGACGACTTAAGGGTAAGTGGTACAGCTAAAACGACAGTTATCTCCAAAGTAGGTGAGTCAGATTTGAATGTGAGTTGAGAATAATTCATACCTGCTCGACTACTGAGGTATGGAATGGGTGATTTCAAAAATAAAAGAGTCATTCATTCTACTTAAGTAGTTATAACCTGACTTGGTTGCGTGAGTTTAATCAAATGACACGCAACACTCACGAAATAAGTGGCGGTAAAATTTTAATCTTAATTACATAAAATTATGTTTTTCAAGGAAAAAATTGATAAAATATAATATAATATCATAAAATACTTGTTGTGTATAAAAAGACTTCTGAAATACTTCCTTAGAAAAGTAGCACAGAAATTTTTACTAGAATAAGGAATTTTAGGAGAAGCTTATAAGTACCGTGTTTTCCCGAAAATAAGCTTTAATATGACTTTCAGGGTGTTATTATTCCCTACCGTATTTATAACCTCTAGTTAAGATTGTTAAGATTTTCATGAGTTAGTAGCCTTAATGACCTCGGCGCCAATAATAAGGATTAAGTATCCCCAAAAATAAGTAGTAGGCTGAATTAAGAAGCAAAAATTAATTTAAGACTGTCTCGGTTCGAGGAAATGGTAATTGCCCAAATCGCATTCATTAAATTGCACTGAAAGAAAATAATCCTCATTTTTGTTAGAGCATGGAAAATTTCTCGATATCGGGGAATTGAATTTCAAATTAAACAAATATCCGACACTCTAGCAGAGATGAGAATACTTTTCAGAACAAGAGCAGAAAATCGCAGATTTCCGTGCAAAGGCTTTCCCTACATTACTCTCCTGGAAAGACCTTTATTTCACCATTTTTTCTTGAAAATTCGGTGGCGAAATTTTTCCATGTTTTGTTTTTTAACATTTTGCTGGAGACAAATTAATATTACGGAACTTATATTAGTATTCATAGGATAGCAGGATAATGTCTACAGGTCAAACATTTTGAAACCATACTGACTGAGCTGGGATTACCTCACTCGAAAAGAAGAAACAAGAAGAGCGAATTTCTTTGAGGTTCGAAATTCTGTTTCTTCTTATCTAACTCGTAGAAAGAAGAAGTATTTTCAGAACAATGCTCTTCGAGGTTCGAAAATCGGTTTTTCTTATCGCAGTTCTTTGTTCTTTTTAATGTTCTTTTAGGCTCGAAATTTTGTTTTTCACACGCAAGTTTCATAACTAAAAAAATACGATGTAAGCTACGCATGTCCTCAAAATTAGCGGCTTCGCAGCAGGTGCTAGGTTCGCTGCGGCGATCTAAGATAAAGAATCTTAAGTCTGATTTTCGCAACTACCCTACTATTTTGTATGTATAACGCTATTTACCTGAGACTCTGACGGCATTTCTTCTTTTAAATAAACTAAAATATTCTATCAAACTATTAAGCTTGTGTCTTCTCCAAAACATTGGTATTATCGCACAATTAATGGTTTTGTGTGAATATCCTCCGATTGGGGACAATTGAAATAAATATAAGGCTTAGCTTGAATGAGGCTTTTGATAAAAAACTCGGCATTTCAAGACGCATTCAAATGTAAACGGTTACGATTAATTTAATATTGAGGCAACTTAAAGATAAATCATGCTCCTTTACATTTTAAGAGGAAATGTTCATGTTCATATGAACATGCCTTTCATGTTGTTGTCATGAACATGCCTTTCATGTTTATATGAACTATGCCTATTCAACTTTAACTGCGCTATGATTATGACTATGCGAAGCGATATTTCCTATATCATACAGTAGTGTAACGTACCAAAAACATATGACTTGGTGACGATTTCAAATGATAAATTTTACCAACCCCAAGTATCACTAAACAATGACAATTCTAAATTTTGAAATGAAACATTTGTAGACCTATTAAAATTTTATCATAACTCGCGGTCATTATGCAGGTAATTAAGGTATATATTTAAAGAATGCTCGAAATCAACAGGAGAGCAATATCCAAAAATAATTTTCATTCGTTTTTCTATTTCTATTCTATAATTTGATTCATTTATCTATTTTAGTGTATATATTTATTTATTTCCTTGAGTATAAATAGTCATATCTCAAGCGAGACAGCAATCATGATGAATCACGTGAAATTCTATCAGTTGACCAAACTTTATACAATCTTGAGTTCCAGACGTCCTCATTTCGAGAGCATATATTTCGACTTCGGTATATAAAAATACTATCATTTACAATTAATCATTTGATTTCATAATTTCTGGTTAGGATTTCATATATCATGAGGTGAAGCTGATATAGTATCAAATTAAAGTACGATCTGCTTCAAGATACACGATCTATACATAATATCTAAGTAAAAGTTGAATTAACTTCTAAGATAAGGTAGACTCCTTCATCATTGTGACCTTATAAATCACGAAATATCTCAAAAACTGGTAAATGTGTATTTAAACAGAAATGTTCAAAATAAAACCTGATGTCACTTCAAACTGCATGCTTATGCAATAGTCCTAAATTTGGGCTGCTGTGCTAGAATTCATGCTCTTAACATCTTGTCGAAGAGTGTCCCTCAAGAAATTCTCACAATTCCCTTTCGCTTACTAAGGATGAAGCAATAATTGGAGGTTTTCAAGCGTAAAAACTAGCAAAACTTGGCACGAAAGTTAGTAATCTTTGAAGAAAAAGTGTCTCTTATCTTCCGGCGAATCTTTCAACACTCTGCGAAGACACACGTTCAGTTAAGTGCACCATCGTTTCCTCTTTCTTGCAAAGGGCTCGAATTTCATCGTACATCACACTTCTACTGTGAAATATTGACTTATTTTCTGAGATAACCATAATCTTTATTGTTTTGATAATTATGAAAGCAAGTTGAGCTTAGGAAGTATTTGCACAATTTGCGTTCAGTCACAGCAGGAGGGGGAGATGCGCTGACTTCTAAATACATTAGGAATGCTGCATTACATCATCACACTTCAGATTTTGTTCCTGAAAAATCGAACATTTATATCTCAAGATCAAAATTATATTAGGGCGTAAAAAATCGATTTCTGCATGAATAGTTATACCTTTTAGATTTTAAACTGAAAATATTTTTGAATGTTCATTAAAGATAAATATTATGCGATATATACCCAAAATGATGTGAATGAGATGTGAAGAGACCAAGGAGAAGTCCAAGGGACCGATGGAACAGAGACATCATTCAGTATTTAGGGGTAACATGGCAACGAGAGGCTCAGAATAGAGAGAATTGGGAAGCGCTTAGAGAGGCCTACATCCGACGTCGGATTGAAAATGGCTGATGATGGTGAAATATCCATAAGCAAAACGAATTAATTCTCTATATGTTCTAAGCATCATAAAGGTGAAAGTTAATATGAAAGACGGTATGCTATAAATGAATTTACCGGACTTTGGCGCATTGAGCAGTATTATATTGTTTTGGATATTTATTTGTTAAATTATGTTTTTATTGACAAATGCATAAAACATTGACTACGTTTTTTGAAATGCTATTTATGAATATTCAGATCCTTTGATTTCACAATTTGAATAGATGCAATCCTCTGCTTTGTAATATAATTTTTAACTGTAAATGTAATTTGTAAAGATATAAATCTTACAACTGCTTATATAATTTCTCCATAATATTATGCAACGGAATTTTATCTAACTATTATGTTAGTTTTTCTAATAGTTCTTTTTTACATTTTCTACCGTTACTTACCTGAGTAATCCCTGATGTCACCTAATGTTGAATTAGAGTGGTTCTAATGTTTTCATTTGTATGAGTAATGATTTTCAAAAATAAATTAGATATTGAGGTATTCAAATATTATTCTATACTCTCATTTATTTGAAAAAAAAATGATCTTTTCGTAGAAACGGATGCGATTTTTTAATATTCTCCTCTCTAAATTTGAAGGATATCAAAAATGGGTATTTCTTGAATGCGTATACTTTAAACAAATACAATTAGGCGAGAAAATTTTCGATTATTATTGAAAAAAATTGAATATCCGTAAAATTAAGTATTCGGAGCATCGCTTGAGCTTTTAATCGGAAAAATATGTTCCCTAATATACACTTATTAGCCACAGCAACCCTATTAACTCGTTCCACACTTTTTTACTATAGTTTCATCGAAGTGATTTTTAAGCCATTAAAGTCGAGTGCGGTCATGAAATCAAATGATTTTGGCGGAACACGGTGGAGGTACCAACGAAAGAAACTTTATATTTCAATAACTTTACCACCGAAATAGTCAATATTTTTCAAGCATATTCAGACAAAGTTTCTTAATGTCTGAAATTTTTCTTGCTTCTCTAAATACTATACGTATATGAATATATTATTTTTATATTAAATTAACTCTGCAAAGGCATTAGAATCCCAACATTGATGAGGCAATCAGTTGTATCATTTCATAATCAATACTAAAGTCTTTTTCTGGCAATTCTGAATCGTTTTCGATAACTGTTGCTATGTCACCAACTAAACTAAATAACTACCTAAAAGAATGACAGCAAGAACAAGTAACAATCCCTACAATCCCACAATAAAGTCTCATTGACCCAGTTATATTAATTTTCATTTTATTCTGGTCTCAAAAATGGTATCGTAGAAACGTCTACAATTTTCGCATTCGTAAGAATCGCCACTGAACTGGCTCATGAAAGACCTGATGAATTTCCCTTTTGACCTAAAATGTGAAGCATTGAAAATTGTCGACGCATCTCCTTCTCGGTTGCGAACTTACATTATATGTCGCTTACACTTTGCATGGTACCTCTAAAAGGATTAATTGAAGGATTATTTCGAAATCCGACGGCATTAAAATTCTCACAAAGGCCCTTTGCAGAAAAAAAGAACACTAAATGGCATACTTTTCATTTGAAAAGTCCGCCATTGCGCGGCCTGCGGCGAAAAAATTGATACCGTGCGCAATTTTTAGCGTTTGAAACTTGTTTCAAAGCGCAATAAATTTCATGAATAAATTAATAAATAATTCGCTGAAAATTTTCGACCATTTCGGGCAAAGTGATTTAATTAAGGCAGCTATGAACCGAACTGGTTACCGTTTCATGCACAAGTAAGAAGCGTTTTGTCATTGTCATCGTCGTAAAGTGAGGCAATCATAGTAAGAGCCCCCGGGATATTGACACCGGCAAGCTCCTATAAGGAATACGAAATCATTCTTGGAATGAACGCTCTAAATGGCCTTCAAGAAAAGAATTATGAAAAGTTTTAGCTACAATGTGATCCATTTTTAATTCGAAAATATTGAATTCACCAGTACCATGCGTTTAAATAAATTGATATCAACTTTAATGTATTTTCCTGATATTTTGCTCATAATTTAACAACTGACGGCCTCCCTCTTGCCGAACTGTTGCTCTATCCTATTAAGCTACCACGGTATAACTATCTCTTCCTAGACTGGGGCTATTCTTGGATTTGGTTTGTTGCGGAGGCTTCATCAAATAAGGAGCCACTGTGGGGGGTCTAATATGCCACAACATCAAAGAGGACTTCCAGAAGGACGAGAAGGATACCGGCCTTCTCTTCATATTCTTTATCTGCAATTAAGCGTATGTAGCTCATTGCTTGTAAACCAACAACCAATTAAGTATTTTAAATTATGCGTTATTAAATCAGATTCGACTGAATTCTTAAAGGATTTTAATTGTCGGGAATTTCCAGTATTCGTTAACCTCGACGTACTTTGAAAATAATCCAATAAATAGCTCACTTTATTGAAAGTGACATAATTCCTGATTCCATTGTCACTCACGGGGTTCTTTCACTCCAAGAAATCTGGTACTTTTTTTAAGAATATTGAGCTCAATAATCCCATATCCGGATTCCGTTCACGCGACATCGCTGTTATATTCATTAACTAATAACTGAAATTAGCGGGAAGCCTCACAATATTTCTCTTGATAGCTAATTCTATGTGATTTCATTCTGATCTAGACTAAGTAACTCTGATTCATAGAAGATTTTTTATACATACGAAAATGCATATGAATTTCAGACAACATAACTGTTGGCTTGTCGATAAATGATCCAATAGACCAAATTTTCTCTTGACAAACTTTATCGCTATCAAAGACTGAGCTCTTTATGTATTCTATTAATTTTCAAGTCTAAATTATTCAAAGATCAATTTGCAATTTTGCTGAATCAAATTAGAGATATACCAGTAAATTCGCCAATTTTTTAGAACTTAATTTATCTTCGATTCAGCTTTTAATGATAATTAAGTTATTCAAACCCTATTTTTTTGAGGGGTGGGGAATGCATTTACGCACCCTGACAGGTGGCCTATGGAGCCTCCCCGTGTGTGGGACGTGCTCGGGAAATTGTGAGAATACCCACTAAACCTCACCTCTTCTTCGTCTTGGACGCCACGCTGGCGCTGGCACCGCTTGCGCATTACTTCGGCGTGGTCCTTATTTCCTAGTTGGTTAACTTTCCTCTTCACTTATACTCTTCTTTTCAGTTCTTCAGACATCCGTTCTCTTTTTTATCTCTCAGGACTGACTCTATGAACTGCGCTATTGCGTTCCATTTTTCTCTATTTTCAATCATTCTATCAACTATATTTTCGGTCGTAAGTTGACCAGTGATATCTTCTAGTGCTGCCCGTTGGTCTCTCCAATTGGTGCAATGAAACACTGTGTGTTCTGTATCGTCTTTTTGGGCCCCACAAAGGGTGCAGTTGGGAGTTGATACCTTGCCCATTTGTATAGGTAGTCTCTGAAGTACACATGTCCACTCAGGAATTGGGTAACGTAAAAATGATTTACTTCACCTATCACTCTCTCTACCCATGGGGTCAGCTGCTTTATCGAATGACGAGTCCATCTGATCATTTGATAAATGCATGGGTAGAGAGAGCGATAGGTAACGTATTTTTTTATTTCAACGTTTATATATATTTATATTATTTATTATATTTCAACGAAATGATTTTTATAAAAAACATTGCCACTGCAATTCGTCTACAAACATTTCTCAACTAGAATTACTACCATAATTCATCTGTCGATTAATTTAATTATTGCATCGTATAATATATTTAACCCTCAATTCTCACCCAGATGGTTGAGAAAGTTCTAAAATAGTCGCTACAGAGTTCCCTCGGTATACATACACTCTTTGATAGAGCGATTAATACTTTTCCTCACTCCATTCATCTCGAGTCTATAAATTACTACGGCTTGATCGTTTCTTAGTTTATTTCCGCATTCTGAATAGAGCAGTCACACTAGATAGATCCCCGAAGGCCGATTTCCCTTTCCTGGAATTCGTACTAAACTTTAAATTTGCGTAACAGGGGATGGATTAGCGTATGAGTTACTTGCATTGCGGCAAATGTAGCAGCATCACCCCTTACGTCAATCCCATGTCGAGTGATTCTTCGTGGGCAACGAAGACATGACTAGTAGTATCTGTAGCCTTAGTATTACCCTATTATCCTTAGACAGGACTAGTAATATCTGTAGACTTCATCGTGCATTCAAGAACTAATCGAATTAAATTCAAATGCCTTTGTTATACTACACGAAACACCAAAATTATTTCGTAAAATCTTAACCAATAGCGGATTTTATTTCAAAGTTTTATTATTGACGACTACCTTCCATCCTTAACCATTTTTTATCCATCTGTCGTACGCGTCAATAAGCTTGCTCAATCATAGCATTGCATTACACTTCACACATTTCTTGAATGAAATATTCCCGACGCTTGTAAATATGCTGAAACTTTTCTTCCTAACCGTACAAAAATGAACTGAGAGGCCCATAAGAAAAAAAAACAGTTTTAATTACAAAATACATCGTGTACAAAACATTTGATAACCAAAAATAAATGTCTCGCCTACAGTTTCTCCTTCATGAGAAACACACATAGAACAAAAGAATGAAACAACAAACATGATGATGACAAACTCATCAGCCAGACGATGTTACAGAAATGTGTTAGGATGATGATGAATGACGGTGACGATTTCAGATATGATAATTTTTCAATGGAAAGATGAGATCATTGCTATATAACCTCTTTGGGTCAATGTCTACCCCTGGCAATGTTATTTGCTGCATTTTCTCTTTCCCTGTCACACTGATGATTGGAGATGGGATCGAAGTGGACGATGCTCTAAGCTGAATTTCCGTTTGTGTATTTAATATTACTTAAGAATACAACATCTTCTGTCACCAAATCCTGCGGATCTAGCGGTAGATGGACAGTAGGGTGGGTCGTCGTTAACCAAGCAGAAAGATCCGGAAACCCTGTGGAAAGAATAGGAAATTAGTCTTAATATATCTTTAAATTAAGTTCAAACCAGCGTTAGTCATTAAAGGATCCAACCACTTTTCCAGATAAGAATCTTAGCAACATCGATGCTTATCATTTAGACTTTTAAGCATAGATTGATTTATGAAAGTTTCACGTTGCGTAGTAATGAATGCGAGGGTAATATTTGTGTTTCTTCTTTATGACCCTAGAAACAACCATTCATCGAATAACAATAGTGGGAAACCCAAGTATGGACCAATATAGATTCTGATTTCCTAACAAAATAGTACCGGATAGGGGCCATCCTAAAATGATGTCACGGCATTGACATTTTTAGGATTTCTGAACCATCCCCCCTCTGTCACAAAGTATCACGCAGAGCTTCATACCCAATGTGAAAACCTGTCACATATCCCCCTCCTCTAAGTGTGACAATTTAACGACGACCCTTTATTCGGGACTTGAACTCGGGGCCTTACCGTAGGTACGCAATCATGCAAATAATTCCGCTACGATATCTTTGTAATAATAAAATGTGAAGTGTATCAGTGGGTAGTGGTTGAGTCATTATCACGACGGAAGCCATAGAAATTTTCCATTTCTATTCCAATGTAAGAGTTCTTTAAGCCGAGATTATTCGCTTATATTCTCCACTAAGAACCTTAGTAAAAAGTTATCTAGGTTAAGATAGAAAATTTGAAGACATCAAAAGCAAATTTATCATGCCCCCCCTGACACATAATTACTTCGTATCCGCTCTTAAACTTCACATTTTATTGTTGTAAAAAACATTGCGGCCAATGATAAATTACTCCATTCGTCCTTGCACAAATTCATTACTTGCACATACAAAAAGTACACAACGATATTGGGTAAAAATACATTCTTCATACGTATATCCGCATAAAAAAGTGTGTGATGCCTTAGCACACCTAAACCTGACAGGTAAAAAATATTTAACTGCGTTGATTTAGAAAGTTGTGCGCACAAATTGCGTGTTCTACAACGCCCTAGCGAACCGCAAATTTAGAAACTGGGTGAGGCCATTGAAGAAGATTTCCTCTTCTGCAAACCTAAAACCTGTCTTGCTAAATCAACACTCGAAAGACAAAATTTGAAAATAGAGCTAGAGAAAACTATTAGTAAGGGAAATGAAAAATCCGGTGTAACCAAGTCAATGGGTACGTCATTAATCCTAAATTGCCGTTCTTTTTTAATCGTTCGATTAAGAATAATTGCGTTAATTCTTTTTGCCATTTTCTGTCATTAGCAAAATTAAACGATTTTTTACTATGGGATATTCAAGGCCAAATCTGACTTCATGAATGTCTCGATGCTGTGGTTAAATCAACGTCAGTAATTTATCAATTTCAGAAAATAATTCTAAGTGATGGATGTGGAAGAAATACTATGCGATTACCGTTGGGGTAATTTAGCTTGATAATAAGAGCTCATTGAAATTGCTTGCTTATAACAGAAGAAACTGCTTCTTTGAAAACGTTCGTTTCTAAATTTTAAAGCGCGCAAAGTAACTTTACGCAGATTCGGAGTTATTTCTTATTTCCTCTTATTTGCACTAGTAAATGCGTCAAATAATATTACTAAATTCATCATATGTCAATACTTTGGACTTTGAATATATGCCATATTGCTAAAAAAATTCTCCCCTTGCTCGTTAAGAATATATTCCAAGTGGTTGAGATTGTGTATTCTTTAACTGAACTGTTAATTTAAGAAATACCTCTTCTAGTAATAGCTTGTTTTATATTTTAATAAATTTCTTAATGGACTGAGATATCTTTGTATTTTTGAGCACATCAATAAGTAATTGAAGGAATATAGCCAGTGTTTTCCTATTATTGGTATTTGAGGATCGGTTATTGATCAATCACCATACAATTCCACTATTAATTACGTACTTTTTGTACAGTCACCTGACCACTGAACGGGAACGTCGTCATAAGGGAAATAATCCAGATAAATTTCTTCCAAAGTATTACAAAGTTCCAAAGTTTACAAAGTATTACCTTAAGCCAGTTTGTCACCCATACTTTTTGAATTCAAGGCTATCTAATGTATTCGGAGAACTGATTGCTAAACAACGTAACAATTTAGAAATTCATCGACGGTTAAGTCTCTTCTTCTATTTGCTATTATGTTCCCTTGATTTATTCCAAAATGGAAAATATTTCACGATGAAATACTTCGGAAACAAGATGTTCCCATTACTGTTTCTATCTTTAGGTGTTTGATAGTATTTTTCAGCGTCATCATAGAAAGCCTGTTCTTTACAATGTATTCCTTATTTTACATTGATAGTTACCGATTTTGCGATAATTTAAATGCAATTCAGATACAACTTCTAAGTAGTCCAAATAATAATCTCAAGGAAAAGGTAACATGAGAATTTATTTTTATCTTTTGAAATGAAACGTTACTTAATTTTTTTGGATGTAATAAACCCAGTTTCACTCGCGTGGATAAAAGAAAAGATATAATTAAGCCTTTCTCTGCCAATCATCATAAATGGTCCAAGGACTTTTCCAATTCTATACAACACGTTGCCTCATACTTCAATTTTATGTTCTAAATTCGGTGAATTGATATTAATAGATCAACGTTCCATTTTGACATTACATTTTAAACCTAACTTCACCTGTATTATCTCCTGATATGGAATTAGGGATCCAATAACCGTTATAGGATGCCTTTTTGCATAATTTTTTTGTGGTAAAGAAGTTACTAAGTTAAAATAATCTTCATTTGTAAATCACTGGAGGAATTAAAATATTTCTTTATGACGCTATGTTTATAAAACATCAACAAGTCAATCTTATTTTTAATCTTAATAAGTCTAATGTTAATCTTATTAATTTTAATAAGTCAATCTTTTGAATGGTTTGCATCATGCTAAAAGAAACCAACAAGCCTAAAGCCAAGGTAAAAATTTGTATACATTCTTGATTTTTCTTTCTTTACGTTCCAACGGCTTCCTAAGGAATGAAGTCATGAAACTTGAGTATGTTAATTTATCATGACTAATGTTTTACAAAAATTAGACTACTACGTGCAGTATTCCACTTTTATGTTCAAATTTTTATGACGATATCTCTTCAACTGGGGTTTAAAATATTTGTTGAGAAGACAGAAGCCTTTAGGGGTTAAAAATATCGAATATACTTACTTTCCATTAATAACACAGCGAAGTTATTTCTGTATATACGAGATACATCGTAAGATAGCTTAGTCTTTTGAGCCAATTATGAAATCTTCCTATGATTATTTGTTATCTGAAGTCAAAATTCACTTAACGATTTCTCCGCGTATAGCATAATGAACATCTATTATAAGGAAATTGTTTCGTTTCACGGCTTAGGTCGTATAAATGTTATAAGGAGTAATATTTAAAATTTAGCTTTATAAATGCCTAATGTATGTTTCGTTTACATTCAAACTGGAACTAACTTGTGACTAAATCCACTACGTCAACGAATACTGTAAAATTTCTATATTCAACAATGAATAATGCTGAGAATCATTTCCGATACGACAAAAACCCGTAGACTACGGCATTCAAATGTTTTTATGTTAGCCATGGACTTTGATTTGAATTCTAGTTTGTGATCACGACCGACCTACTTGAGTCAAAACGTAATGGAGAAAATCATAGATTCTCTCTCATTCTAGACTCCCAATGCAATTTGAAACAAAAGAATAACTCTCCTCACCCCATTGGTGTGAGTGCGCCCATTGCAAGAGGTTGTCCTGGTCTTTTGCCCGGACGAGCGCCGGTAGGGCATCGTCTGGCGCACGGCACCGCCGTCCTGGCTTTTTCGGGGTCAAGGCTTTCTGCGAGATAGCAAACGCTGCGTAGGTGGCTGCAGAGGGCCTCGTCTGAGGAAAAAACAAAGGAAATTGAGAGAATTAGAGAGCATGAGAACTGAGGAAATTTCACGGAAGAAATTGCTAAGGTCAAGGAACGCTGAAGCATTAGGGAAATCGGTGGTGGTTTCCGCATATCAAACATTCCAAAAATTTCGCAACTTTCTCATCCATCTTAATATTTCTTTGGGAAAAGTATTATTGTTAGGCTACTATTATATATACTATATATATGTCGATATTTCTTTCAATGTCTACCTTTGTTACTCCTTTGCAGGAATTGCACTTCTATTTCTCCATTTTGCCATCAAATTCAACCTATAATGTATCAAATTTAAACTAAATATGTGTGCAAAATTTCATTTTAATTTACAATAATAGTAATATTTATGAAATTCCATCATTGTACTCTATGTTAACAATTGTAATATTCATGGTGGAAGGTAGAGTATGGTGGTAATCCATATTATATTATACGAAAAAAGAATCTTTAATGCATACTTTAAACCACAAAAGTATACATTAAAAATTCTTTTTTCATATAATATATAATTATAATATTACTACAAACACTTTTTAATTATGGTAACTTTTGTTGAATATTTTGTTGGTATTACTCGTTAAACACCATTCGAGGCCATATTCAAAATAACTAAACTTAACACGTCAAATTTTACTTTAATAATATTATAAATAAGAATAATTCACTTGAAAGAATTGGCAGCAAAGGCGAATTCATTAACAACCTTTTAAATTGAATATACAAATGGGTAAACTTGGGGCAAAAGAAGGTCATTTTCGGTAATGCATCGACTGGGGTATCAGAATTTTATGCTTCTATAGATGACCATAAATTGTTTTGCCCTTAAAAGACTATATACTAATAATTCCGTTAATAAATATTTAAAATTTTAATCATTTTAAGAAGTTTATAAGGTTAAAGAAAGTATTACAATACTATTATATTTTAGGAAATCCTCCGTAAGGAAATAGTAGCAGGTTTCATAGCGAGAATACATCACCGATGTATACATTTTTGAACCCTTCGATTTTTTATGCCATGAGAGAATCAAGAAGTTGCTCTCACATTACATAGGAAAGCAACACTTTCCAAACCCACAATTTTCAATGAATTAACATGCGAACTTAAAAAATATAGCTTAACCGCAGAATATATTTACCTTGAGCCAATATTACTACTTACTCGTATTGACTAATTTAGTTACACACGTGCATAATTATATTGCAGGAAATTTCGCATGATTTGAGACAACAATAAACTTCGCTTGTAGGTAATTCACTAGTCCATGGCATATCAAAGAGGTCTCACAAGTCGGTTTTTATTCATAAACGTTTATTTATATGCATTTGGCTATGTTTATATAATCAAATAAATAAGAGAAAGCTATTTTTTCTACCCATCTTTTCTTTCCTTTGTTCCCATGGACGCTTCGCCTTTTATCAACATCTCCCGTCCTGTGACTGCATAATAAAGAATTGTCCTTGATAAACAGTTAAACATGCATATCATGACGAAAACAGACAAAGGTCATAGTTCAATTCGCAAAAGACCTTTATCCGCGTGAACAATAAGAAAGACAACGATAGATATTGAGAGAGATATCCTTCAGGATAGCTCAGTCATCTTTAACGTGTTGACGAGGCGAATTCTAATTTTTTGTAATTTAGAAAATAACCATAGACAGGAAGAGTAAATGGCATATTCCTTTAAGGAGAATTAGAAAGGTGAAAATGTTTGTTTATCAATATCACGATTATTGTGCTTATTATATGCATCTACGATTTTGGTGGGGACATTTCATATCTCTGTCATAGAAAAGTCCCACTCTATATCTATTGAGATATCTATCCTATATCTCTATACTATATTATAGCACTCCATAGGTATGTAGTAATTTAATCTTAAAAAAATCCTCGAGGCGACAGAGATATTCTGTGGAAATCCATAATAAAGGAAAGATATATACTCATAGAGTCAATAAAATTTTTGTGTGGAAAATTATATATCTTTCCTTTTTTAAAATTATTTCCACCTACTCAAAATATTAATTTTACTCTGCTGATATTTCCATTTTTCTTTTTCTTTTCATTTTTCATAGTTAATTCACTGCTCAAAAACTGAGACATACGGTAGTGATAAATACCATTTACTGCAGAAATTTATAATTTATAACTTATTATATTCTTCAATATTCTTCATATTCTTCAATTCAAGCAATAAAGCTATCAACGGGTTACCGGGTAATTTAATCGAGGAATTTCACCTTCGGAGGAAGGCCACTCGAATTCAGCAGGCTTTTTTATCAATGTGGATGTAAGAGAATTTGTTTCTCAAAGAAAAGAAAATGCCTGACGTCCACATAAAATAAATTGTCTGACAGTCATTCCATGAGATGTTACTTACTGGAAGAGTTCGAGCAGAAAGGCTGAGACCTTCCTCCGTTGATGCAGAAATCCACATCTCCAATACGACCAGACTCTCCATAGAAACCAGCGTTTGTATGAAGAACGACAACGGAATGAGCGTCTCCAGCATCCAGTTTACCCATCCCTGGCATGCTGTGGATCAGGGGTCTGGCAGGATCGAGAGCTATTAGAGATAGTAAAAGAATTCAATTTAATGTTACAACTGGTGAATACAATTCCATGATACTCTCCCTACTAATTGAGTCATAAATTGAGAGAGGGAAAAAACCTTTCTCAAAAATGCAAACATATTACTATCTGAAATGGTTAATATAAAATTATAAAACTAAAATATTAATTAAGAATGATGATTCCTTGATATTTAAATGTTATATTCTCAGCAAGTTAATCACTCGCCATATTTATAATATAGGTAAAGCCACCTAATTCATTATTTTAAATATGTAGTTCTCAATTTGACATTTCTATGTTGTTTCTGATTTAAGATGTATCATAAAACATAACTTTTAAGCAATGCCATAATAATCCATAATGTTATATCCATTTCAAAGTACGCTTATTTCTTGAATGGAGATAAATGCAATAGATTTCCAGAAGCTATTCCAAGATTAATAAAATTTCAATGGCTTATTTCATATTGGTTGATTACATATGTCATTTCAATTATTTCGAAAATCCTTGATAAAGAACTAAAGAAACCAATTCCTTTCTTCGTTATACAGATGAACAATATGGTAAGTGATGCACTACCATATGAGAACGCTAAACTATAATGGTCAATGATATAAGCTGATGAAGTTAACAAAGTTGCGATATGGGAAAGATATGAAAGAAAAACACATTTCACACAGATAAGATATAACCCACACCATTGATAATACAAATATGATAGGTTGAAATACATATAATTAATTCACAGACCGAAGTTTAATTCCAGCATAGAGTAAGAAAATAGATCATAAGTTGGCACAGAAAGCTCCAGTTCAGAGAAAGAATCTAATTTAGACTATTTCAGATTCTCGATGTGCAAAGGCTAAATCTAAGCATCCTTTGTAGAATAGGATACTTAAAAATGAAATAAGATCTCCAGTTTTCTTATAACAGAAATGCATACTATACTTATAAGTTTTAATGGATATCTGTATATTGGCAACCCACTTACATTGGAAACCCCACAAAGAACGTGGTAAGAAGAAACGAAATAGAATAAAACGTAATACCCGATTGAAAAAGCAAATGCAAAACAAAATCAAAATCAAAATGAAAAGAATAAAAATATACGAATAATGGAAAAATAAAATCACGACGTATACGGAATTGAATTATTATTTTTGCATTAGAATACATCATGATATTCTGAGAAATTAGATAATTTTGTGTTGCATTCCAATGTTTCTTAGTATGAGACTCTCAACTAGCGTCTAATTCGCTCAATTGTAAATTTGTAATTCCACCAAGGGTATGGTTAATCACTTAAATCCTTTCAACGATTCGTACTTGTGTTTGAGGAAGAAATTAATGAAACCCGTTCCTTAGTATTTTCCCAAAATCCCCAACTGCCTTAACTTTGTGGTAGCTCTTCATGGTTAAAGAGTAAACGACTTTTAAACGTTATCACAAAATGTTAATCTTCTATGGCCATGTGGCAACATGTAAAGTTGTTTTCATTCCCCTCTCATAATAAGTATTTTCTTTTTGGAGAATAAAACAGCCGATTGGAGGAACATTTATTATAATGGCAGATTCGAAGAACATTAGATTTAACCATCAATAAAGTATTTACCAGTAACACTGAATTCTAAATATGAACGATAAATATTTTCTATTGTTCAAAAGAAATCTGAAAACTCGTGTAACATTCAATGTAATATCTCCTTTAAATAGCTTCGAAAAGGAGTTAGTAAATATACCTAGAATCCTATGTAAGGGATATCCCAGGAAGTTGGAGGTCAACCCGCAGACGTGAGCACCGAGACTGTGTCCAACGCAAATGCTTTGATCACTCCGCCCTCTGACGTGAATAAGGGATCCGAAGAGTTGGGCCAAACACCGGGCAACGGGTCTTAAGTTTTGGACGGCAGCCGTGTAGCAAGGAGCCTTTGCAAGAGCACCCCAGTCCAGCACGAACACGTTGTACCTGCCATTCTTCCGGTACGCTGAAATAAAAATACAACTCAATAAGACCAAAGAAGAAAAATCAACAAAGGAGTCGTTGGAAAACGTAAAATGAATGCAGTTATTTTATTTATTCTTTCACACCAAACATTGGAAAAAATAACAAGGGATTAGAGGTCAACTTTTTGTTTTGTAGAATACTGGGTAGATATTATTTGATATGGGCTTAAAATGATTATTTTCTTTGTCCAGAAAACGATATCACTTGGATCCAGGGCATTAAATACTTTCAAATATTACCCTTAATGAATAGTTCCTTTGGTCCAACTGACATGACGCACGTAATTTTGAAATATGTATCCATGTTTAAATCCCTTCAATTTATTCATCCAAAACAAGCCCCGCAGTAGTTAATGAAGAGTCAGTACATTAGGGGTAAATACAATTGTTCCAGATAAGAGGAAATAGATACTTTGAGGAAGTCACGATCAAACTAAATAATGAAAATCTATAATTTGAATGGAATTCGATAAAATTATTCTAAATATAAGAAATATCGGAATTTCCTCAAAGTTATACTTTCATGAATTTAAACTTTTCCATAAAGAGAAAGATGAAAATGATTCGCTTTCAATTTGAAGAAAATCATGATAAACAAATTGCATTTCCTGAACGAGAAAAGTTTGGTACGAGCCCGAATCTCCCAATTTCAGGTCGGTTGCTCTAACAATGACTTAATCACACAAGAACAAGAAATTTAATTTCTTTATTAGTAAAAATAACATATATTCTTTCAGCTTTTCGTAAACGATTTCACGAGAAATCATTGAGAACTTTCAACTTTTCATTCATTTTGCATATGAAAATAAAGGGGAAGAAAATATAATACCAGTAAATCTCTCTTTATACCCACATAACTATCAGAAAATTATGCACCAGTAGATTATGCGATAATATAGAATCGCCTCAGATTGAACCGCACCCAATGACTTACCGTCTCTCAATACAGCCATTGGCACTTTCCCGTCGCCTCCCATATACCCGTGTACCAGAATCGCATCCGTGCGTAGTGGATCCCATCCGTGAACCGTCAGTTCGTGTGATTTTAGTGTGTCTTTTGGAGGATCCAGCATTTTCACCCGAGCACCCTCCATGTCACTGTAATAGAACAATTGTAAATAAGTGGTTTTGGACATAAAATACTATCTAAAATTTATACAGTTACGACTGCAATGAACCACTAATTATAAAATCCATAATATCTGCCCTTTCGTAAAAGGGAAAATGTCAGCTTTATGGTGCAAATCTTACAGCAGCGTAGATTGGAACCTTTCTTTCATCGACAATGTCTTAAACGACAGTAACTTCACCAACATACTCTTCACCGGTACCCCGTTTGAAGGAAGTCCCTTAACCGATAACCTTTGTCATTCGAACTTCCTGTCCTAATTATGTGATAAATTACTGCTTAATACGAGTTCCAGATCGCTCAGAATCAACTGAACGCAAATTTCTTTGTAAGCAATTAAAATATTTCTGAATTTATCCTTGAATTCTTTCTGAACCCGCGGTATGTACCGCAATACTGCGCAACGATCGCATGGAAAATCTGCGCACCGAAGTCCCAAACATCATTAATTCAATGTCGCGCATTCTTAATGGATGAGAGAATTAAGTTTGGCCTACATCCAGTGTTATGATCACCAGATAACGTAGTCAACGTAAATAAGACGGAAATAGTGATAGCTTTCACAATGATGATTTAGGCGTTGACAAATTTTGTCGGGTAAGGTCACAGGAAGTATCAAGGAAACCTATACACAGTTAAATAAATTCTGAATTTCGAAAATTATATGGATACGACGGTGGGATAAGGTTCCTGAAAAACGGAAGCGAAAGTTTAAAATAATAATAAGAGTTCTCAGATTGCGAGGGATATAAAAAATTCTCACTAAAACTAATGAATAATAAATATTTCTAAATAATCAATGGCTTACAATATTGATAAATAGTTTTTTGTTGTGATACCATCTTCATAAAATTGATGTTTGACCAAGTAGCTGGTGAGTTCCCGCATTGCCAATGAGCTTTGCGTTCGCCTTTGGCGGAAGCGGTCCCAGGTTCGATCCCCGGTGAGGGTTCGTGTGTGCGAAATGGTCTTAGTAGTAGAAGTACTTGCAGCAATACTACTACTAATTTAGGAATGCTTTGCAAAGTAGCTTATGTCTGATAATTTGGTCAGTTTTGATATTCTTAGGGTTTAATGTGCTCTTAGGATTTCGTAAATTTATCTTCCGTTGTTTTAACAAATTCATAAAGGACTCGATTCCTTCTTTGTTGAGCCTGGATTCCGTTCGCCATACTAGCTGTGACAGCTTTTGCGATCCCAGATTGCGGACATGACTCATTTCGAATGTAATTTTGGACTAGGTTGGAAGATTTTCCAAGCGCTGGTCCTGAAAGTGCGCGCTAGCGAAAAGAGCTGTTTTAATTCCTAGAATCGCGCTAACGCAAAAGCCATTTCCGCAAATGAGCTCATGAAGTTAAATACAATGTGATTCTGTGAATCTTGAAGTCGTTCAAGCCGTTCTCGCTAATGACACACAGGAGAGGCATTCAGCAACCCATCCGCTTGTAATTCTCCCGAGATAATTTGTATTAAGTAGTACATATGATCATTTGTTATCATTACCCATCATAAAATTTCTCTGCTTTCCGCACAAAAATTTAAAGCGCATAATTTTCTAGGAACTCGATCTCGTACGAATTGGGTTCCGCTTAGTGATTCTCGGTCTACTTACTTTAATTATTGGGGTTGGTTGCAGGAAAAGGCACGTCAACACTTTCTAAAATCGTTTTATTGATAATGATTTTCTTTTCCGGATAGTCATTCACTACACCATGGCGTGCAGCGGTTCATTTAAGCTCCAATTTCTTTCTTTTCAACTTATTCATCGGCTTTCGCCAATAAAGTGAAGCTCATAATGGGTAAACATCTCGTTCGTGTTGATATTGACAAAGGAAAACTTCGGGATTTTGACTCTCAGTGTTCATTTTCGTGGTAAAAGTGCGCATCTGGGTTTGCAAGTCAGCTCACGGTATTTCCATAAATTAAGCGAAATATTTACATTTAAAAAGCGTAGGTGCAGTTTGACTACAAATTATCTCCGTGGCATTCGGCATTCATTAGCGGTCCAGAAGTATTTGCTTGCTGCTCCATTACGGGTATTCGANTATATTAATAAAATTAATTAATGAATCCTTATTTGGATATAGTTTAAACCTTCAGGTATATCCGCGTGGGATAAATTTTGTAGTTCCATATTGCTCTTCAATGCTGCCAGAATAAAGATTATAACCAGAATAAACCTCGGCCGCAAAATCTCGTCCCTTCAAAATTTCCTCGTCTGGGTTTTACATTCATATATTTTATTTAATGATTAAGTCATAAATTTCTATCCATCTCTACAGGTTCACTATCTCTATCGTTTTTAGAGAACAAATTAATCACTCCAAAACTATTCCTGGATTGCAAAGACTTCCTGAAAATTTCAATGCATGTTTTTTATCGAGCAAAACATCCAACTGTATCCAACATCCTTGTTAATGAAATTGATTTACAAGTACAAACATCAGATATGTAATATTTGTCTTCGAAGTAATTTTTAGAATCAAGTTATGATGGTAAAATACTATCTCATTTCATAGCGATGACACGTTTTCTAGTACCTTTTGCATAATTTGACTTCAAATTTCTTCGACTTTCCTCTCTTTTATAAGCCTATATTTATTCATGAAAATAAACATCGTCAGTTGAATAAACGTCAATTACTCAAAATTCTTCTCAATTTATACTATGTAGATGCATGATATATTTCATGACTTTCGACATATCGCACACGCAGACCAGAAGTGCCAATTTTGAAAACGATTTTGAGAACATAAAACTAAACGCTTTCTCTTTGAAAATGAGGCAATGCTGCAATAAGAGATAAAGATTATGATATGGCCAACGACGGATCTGATTCAAGCACAACGAGTAACCAGAGTATCTTCATCCTTTTACTCTCCCTGAGTAAAATGCTAAAGAGTCGAGTACAGCTTGAATCACGCTCATTCCAAAGCCTCACGGTAGATTTACCGAGGATTAAAATACCTCCTTTTTATTCCGAAAGTATAATTTGTCTTATCGCTGTCAAATACAAATAAGCCCGCTCACCTCATGTCAAATGTAATTCTTTTCTCCGACCGTTTGATAAGTTCTCCGCCAAAATATCCTCCTATCATAGGAGCCTTTTAAAAATGCGAGAAATTATTGGCATTAAAACAGCGGCGTACTATTATTTAATGCCATGGGATGAATCTTAAACAACGAAAGGGTTATGCAATCCCGTCATCTTCTGACTTACAAATTATTTAGTTAGTTAAATATTTAGTTAACGGAAGTTCAGGAGGAAAAAATTATGTGCGTCTTATCATTGCGTCACCAATCAAATATTAAAATTTCCTCGCCTATATACCAACTATCATGCGTTATAATTTATGTAACATGAATAAAAAATATGGACATTATACAAGTTTACTCTGTTAAGTGTATGACTCTGTTGACGTGGACTTCCATGTTTGGCGTTATAGGTCATTACCTATGATAATTATTTTTCAACACTATTAGTGTGTCTTTGAGATCAATACGAGGAAACTTTTTTACCATCTTTCTGTAAAATTACGAGTATTTTTTATGAGATTCAAACAATGCTTACTCCTAACTTAGTTCATGCATATATAGACATTAGTTATGGATATTAGTTATTAAGGTAGCTAGTTATAGCAAGCTATAGCTAGTTATTAGTGAATAGTTATAGCCAGTTTTTAGTGTATAGCTTAGTTTCATACATTTATAGACATTTTTCCTTCTTTTGTTTCTTTATTTTCATAGAGTTCAGTGAGCTTTCAGTAAATCATAACAAACTATATTATTATTCTACAGCGACATTTCATATCCTATGAAATTTTTTTCAATGCTAACTGATGATTTCGCAAATAGGTAGCTATATTTTATTGCATTGTAGTGTAAAACATCTCTTCGTCCATCTCGCCTTCAATCCTTAAAAAATTTGGATTAAACTTCGAGCTTAAATGTAAGCATTTTATCTTGACTTCGGCGTATAAGTCCAGAAATTGACTCCATTTTTGTACTTGAAGTGTTACAAGTTTTGAAGGGATATTAAACCTTTACACGTAAACATACCACAGAATCAAGGAGAGCTACCACAAAGTTGAGGCCAAAACAAAGGATTTTGCTAGAAGTTTTGCTTAATTTGATCACTGAATTAATAATTCACAATTATTGCTGAATCGAAAAAGCCTAATTCCAGAAAACAGAGGTAAAACTGCCTTTTAAACAACAAAATGATGAGAATCACTTTAATAATCATAGATTCCTATAATGGAAATAATAATATGTGAGTAAGGGATAATAATCTCATAATTATTGTAAGTATTTTATATGTCTTTGGCATTAGATAAAACTTATTCTGAATTCTACTTATTTACATATCAAATGAATTCGTGATTGATATGCAAACAACAAAAATCTCTTCGCTAAAGATGATCATTAAATGACTGCAAGAAAAGTTAGAAATGATTATGAAACAGCGTGAAAACAGGGAATGTCCTAATCGAAGCCTTCAAACGAGAACAAAAAATCACATTTTTCCTTTATTTTAGTGATAGAGTTATAACTCAGAAAAAAATTTATTTTTGTGCTGGAAATACATCACAGTCGATGCTCTTTTATGAAGACTCTTTTAGAAGAAGATTCTTTTTTATCGATATGATTGTTAGATATTTCCATTAATAGAATATATTCATGCAAACATTACGTAAAGCAATTTAACTGAAGTGAACCTACCATACATGACCATTATTATACTATAGCGAGTCAATGAAAATCATGGAGTGATGATAAAATTTGGGTAAAATGGATGAATGCGTTTCACATGATACGATGCGTGTAATACATCAAGAAAGTTGTGCGTGAGACTGCCAATACCTTTACTCGAAATTCGAGTTTTATTATTTCATGCTCAGATAGTTTCTTTGATAAAGCCAAACCAGCAACAAAACTTACGTTTCGCATCGTCTGATTTGTGATGAGATCTCTAAATGTAATAATTTTCTTCGAATGTGGGTGGAAAATTTGACGGAAGTGAATTAAAGACTTGACCAATTAAAACATGAGTGAAAGTGGAAATAAAGTAATGCTGTTCAGCATCATTAGCTTAGTTTACTCAATAGTTTAAGCAAATCATCCAACTGTATTGTACTGGTGGTAATCTTTTATAGCAAACTTCAGACCCTGTTTTCCTTCTTCAATGAAATTTAATCAACTACGCCTGAATAGTTATACGTTTCCATTAGTCGCTAGAAGCTGCAGAAAAGATAAGGAATATGAGGTTGCATCGTAGTTAATATAGATTAAATTTTAATTTGTGTGAAATTTTGTAAATTAGAGAAAAGGTTGGAGTATTTCGTCGTAGAGAAATCCAAACCATTACTAACAACCGTTTCCGAAACTGACACCGATCGAAGAATAATTCTCAGAATAGACAGAATTGTGTGCTGGTGAACTGAGATGTAATGTACACAAAAAAGTCGTTAGGCCGCAAAATATACTAAGATAACAAAAATAAATTAAATCCATGCGGTACTTAGGAAATCATTACCCAAGGTATCGAGGCCTAGCGCCTATAAATAAGTTTTTATTATATTTTGGTTTAGTGCGCAAATAGATATTGTTTCATGAATTATTATCTAAATTTATTATAGATTAATTATAGATATCATATTCGTGGCTTAATTTATCCAAGATACGGAAAATATTTACCTAGTACTCTCGTGAATTTCGTCTTACTCTTCAGAATACCACCGATGACGGTCTCATTTTCGATAGCACTTCCCATGGGCGTTAAGATACTGTCTAGAAGGTCTATTAGTTTTGTTTACTTTCCAGGGCTGTGTATTTATGAAGTAATCTTTTATGCATTTGATAAATTGCATACGGTAAATTTGATGCGAGTAAAGTAATATTTATATATGTAAACAGGGTGCTGACGAACCATTTTTCCAACGAAAGGTAGATATAATACGACCTTTTCTATTGTATTTCCAAGTCATTTTGTTTTAATTTACCAGAAATCTTTCAAATAAAAAATAGGGCCAGTACGTCTCTTTGCTGAAATTTATCATCATTTTCCAAATAATGTATCAATGAAAATATTAAACATAAATATTCAATGTGGCGCCCACTTCAAGAGGCCGTTGCCTCACCCCCTGGTTGTTATCGTAACTGTACTAAAGATATTATCCCGTGAACTTTAGATTAAAGGCTACTGTTATCATTAAATAGTACATAAAATGCTATTGCTTACATAATGATTTACAATTTGCAACAGGTTTGTTCTATGATATTGCCTGATTTAGATATAGTACGTTATCTGTAAAAAAATTATTTAGCCCAAATCTTGCTGAGATAGCTGCCAAAAATATCAGCGTCCATGATTCTAACAGTTCTAGCGACCCCCTAGTAGAAGTTGAATCGTCAAAACGCCAGCGAATGAAATAGATGATATCATTAGACTTATAGCACGTTTAAAGAGTTAAGTGAATGCGTTCAGCTTGAACACAACATAATTTAGATATTCTTCACTTATTTTCTAGAAAATTGGTCCGAATGATAAATCTGTGTCTGACAGTATCCGCAGTACTTTCGGAATGTTCACAACTGTATGCCCCCTTCTTCTCCCCATGATGTACTCTCCCACGGAGCAACGCCCTTCGTTCGCCACCCTTGGACACAAACGCCATAACGAGCTAAGATGAGAGACAAGTTAGAGAGAAGGAGAGGAACACTTTCATGGACTTCATCTTTAAAGGTATAATGTCTCCAGACAGTAACGGACAACTTCGGGCGTGTTAAGTTTGTAAATGCATTACATTAGAGGGTAGTCGAACGGTACCTTGGATAGTAGTAGAAGAGCATGTCTTCATCAGGGCAAGAGTTGTCGACAGTTCTCCTCACGCAGCTCCTCGAGCCTTCCTTGGTGGAGTTACCAAGGAGGAATATGTCTTGCAGATTCTGAGTTTTATCTAAAGAACAGCAAATGGAAACAAGTTTCAGAGGGGATATCAAGTAATAGATGTTTCGAAAAATCTAAAATGCGACTTATCCAAATATAATGGATAGGAAAGACATAAAAAGTTATTACTATGTATAATTTCCAATCTTTATCGGCTATTAATTAATTATTGATGATATATAATAATAGTTTTAGACTCTTGTTCCTATATTTTATATTTTTCGCTCAAATTTAACGAGTTTACACCGGAAATTTCACCAACAGTTTCATCTTTAATATGATACAATTAATTATGATACAAAAATGATTTTCGCAAGTGGAAATGAACTCAGACTTACTGATATATACGAAATATTTGATTTGGCGAGAAATAAAAATAATACCTGTATTTACAGGGCAGGTCTAAAGATATATCTCTTTATATAGACGCTTCTCCGGATATATATATATATAGAGATATATATACATATAGGATACTAAAGGCGAGGCAGAAGGAAGTGTCTCACGGAGCCGCCGATTTTTTTGCCGTAAAGTCCCGGGNATTATCAGCTTAAAAAATGTTGGATTACTTTCGACTCATGTTTTCTTATATTAGCATCATAACCGAGGAAAATAATGGTTTGGGTCAGAGCTGGTGAACTTTTTGTTACAATACTACAATATTTGATAAATATACAGGACTTGATTGCCAATGTGGCACCAAACCATAGAGTGATATGCTGAGATAATCTATTTCATTACCTCATGGATGGGATTAAGCTGTAGAGTTGACTCTAATAATTATTAATCATCATTACTAATGAGCAGAATCTAAATTTGTTTAATCTTCACATTTGGCTTCATATTTTATGTCTAGTACACATAGCAAGGATAGTATAGTCAGTTCCGCGTGCCAAAACAATTCTCTTGCGTGCCACTTTGGGCACGCTTGCCATAGGATTACCCCCTGGTTTAGGCTAATTTATTTTTAAGAAATAATAGAAAAGTTGCTAAATGAACAGAAATGTGAATATATGACATAATTGTGTAGTATAATTAAAACATTATACAAATTTTTATCTACATTTTATGATGTGAGACAACAGCAGACTACGTTAAATTCTTCACTTCCAGTGAGGGATTGATGCAAATTAATATCACTCGTAAAAAACTTCGATATGTGAACTTAACTGACTTACAAAATAAGGAATCATACCACGACTGCAACTTTTAAACGAAGCAAACTAATCACTATCTACTACGCAGGATCATTTGGAGTAGTTGATGTTTGGAATATTGCTATTTTTTGTGGACAGATTAATTGCAAGTGTATATTTTGTATAGTATTTATTTAGATAAATTCATATTATCATGGGTTATGAAATATCAGTAGTAGTATCATTAAAAAGTTAGAAATCCGTATTATTAATTATACAACTGCCGACATTCATCATGTAAGAAGTAAAAGACAGAAGCTAGTCCTACTCTTAGATAAATTGTAAATATTTTCTCTTATTAAATTAAATTAATGTAGTAATTAAAATTAAAATTTATTTTGATTCCACAATTTTCCATATTTTCAGGGTTTATTTTCTTATCTCGATAAAGCAATACATTTTTATTTCTCAAGGGACTATACCCAAATCCACCCGCCTTGCATTTGAAACTATTCCATAACCACGTTTTCGAGTACACAGAGTATCGCAGAGCAGATTCATTCACTTCCTTTGATGTGCAAAGCATCAGCCATAATTAGGGAAAGACATGGAAGGGTAAAGGCATGCAGGTCTGTGAATTCGAAAGTGAATATTAGTATACTTCCGTCAATGAAGCGCACGTGGGCTAAGCGTTACAGAATTAATTTTCACCACCGGTTTACTTATAGACACATGCCGGTACTCTGCGGGTCTCGATTATTCATTTGGCAATAACCAGATATGAGAAGCAAGGCATTTTTGTGGATTAAAAAAATTGTATTTCTTTTAATTTTTTTGGCCGACTAATAATTAATAATTTTATCCATACCGTGAGGATATTTTTCATTCATAGAAAAAAGCAATCATTATAGTTTTAGATATGCTTTAGTTCAGTGTTTCCCAACATTTACGATTTTAAGTCTCACTATTCGTCTCCTCAATACACCCAGGCCTTACCGATAAACAAAGAGTTACTTAGTTTGTTGATGAATAGTAATGAAACTTTTGAAACATTTATTTTCAATTAAGCAAAATATTGGAAAAATAAAATGCAAAACGAATAAAATAGAAAGACATCAACCTGCTCCCGCCATGTTGGCTCGTAAGTCCCACTAGAGGGACAATATACTGAGGAAAAATGAAATTTTCTGAAGATAGTTCGGAAGGAAATCTTTAGAGGAAATTGAAAACATTCAATAAGAAATTCTTATCTCATATTTAATAATATTTCTTAAGTAATTTGATTGTGCAGGAAAACAAAGGAGAATTGGTGCAAACAGATCACAAAGGGATTATTTAATCCGATCTTTATCATCACATACCGATTAAGGAAAAACCTTTCGCTTCATTGGAGTGTGACTGATTACGGCGATGGAAAACTTCCGTGTGAAAATTCGCTTGGGATAATGACAACTTTCGAAAGTGAATCCAGGGATCCAACGAGCCAAATGGGTAATCAGTGAGACATTCACTTGAATACACAATATTCTAGGATGAGTTAGCTACTAATCTTGGTCCTCTCGCCAATCCGTAAATGAAATGTTGACACAGTTAAGTTGTTGTAGTTGTATTTCAGTCATACAATAAAATAGGAAGAATACATACATTTTTCCCGGTTATTCTGCTTTAACTAATTGCACTAGCAAGAGATGCACTTGAGTACAGCACAGTTACTCTGCGAATACCCTTTTCATAGCATTTGATAAGGAGTGACCAAAATGGGTGCCATTATTCAGCATTATTTACTTCTTAGTAAATTTTATATGTGCACAATCATAGACAAGTTTGGGACCAATGTAAGTCGACCAATAGGGATCATATAAATAGATAATATATGGGGAACATATATGTATAGAGAACATATATAGGGAAAATTTCTCTGTATCCCACAGTAAGAATCAATTAAACACTATTCCGTTCATCGAGATATGGCAGCAAAAGCATGCCACTTTTGGGAAGAGTAAAAACCAACAGCTAATTTGAAAGCTCCGTACCTAAAGGATTTCATGGAGGAAAAAGCAAGGCAGAGCAAGTCATCGATAAGCAAATAGTGTGCAGCCCAATATCGAAAGAGAAAGGGGGTTGAATTCAAAGAAAGCTAAAAAGTGAAAGTCATTGCAGATGGCCTCCCTATTTTCAACTGAATTTACCGCGCGATTCATTTGTTCTCCCCTATAGTTTGATTATGCCTACGAAGGCAACCGCGGAAGGCACTTCCTCCCGTTTCACTTTCACCTCCATTCTGTTCCGTTTGCTCCCGGGGCGAAAAACAACGGATTTCTCCCAAAAAAGACGAACGGGACCAAATTTCGGCGGGCTCATTAGAGCCATCCGACGAACTCGTTTTCACTTCCTAGATTAGATCACACGTCGCTCTCGATTTCTCCCGCTCTTTTTTTCTTATAGACAATGCAATGCGATGCAACCTGAGTTTCACCGGAATTCCGACGCGATTGATCCGAGGCCAAATTCGCCACTATCAATGTATGGCGGTACTTCCGGTGTCGGCAGCTACAATTAGCCTCAAAATAGTAATCCAAATAGAGATATTTTCCTTCCCGTAAATTGAACATTACTGATGTGTTTACGGAAGAGAAACTCGCGTATTTCCATCGCTGTGTTCCAAGGTCGTGGCGTAATACCTCGTCCCCTATGAAATTCTTGAAATCTCTTTTATCAAAGGAATAACAAGTGTGAAAAATAGCGACACGACTGGGACTCGAACCCAGGTCTCCCACTTTCCGGAAAGTGGGAGACCTGGGTTCGAGTCCCAGTCGTGTCGCTATTTTTCACACTTGTTATTCCTTTGATAAAAGAGATTTCAAGAATTTCATAGGGGACGAGGTATTACGCCACGACCTTGGAACACAGCGATGGAAATACGCGAGTTTCTCTTCCGTAAACACATCAGTAATGTTCAATTTACGGGAAGGAAAATATCTCTATTTGGATTACTATTTTGAGGCTAATTGTAGCTGCCGACACCGGAAGTACCGCCATACATTGATAGTGGCGAATTTGGCCTCGGATCAATCGCGTCGGAATTCCGGTGAAACTCAGGTTGCATCGCATTGCATTGTCTATAAGAAAAAAAGAGCGGGAGAAATCGAGAGCGACGTGTGATCTAATCTAGGAAGTGAAAACGAGTTCGTCGGATGGCTCTAATGAGCCCGCCGAAATTTGGTCCCGTTCGTCTTTTTTGGGAGAAATCCGTTGTTTTTCGCCCCGGGAGCAAACGGAACAGAATGGAGGTGAAAGTGAAACGGGAGGAAGTGCCTTCCGCGGTTGCCTTCGTAGGCATAATCAAACTATAGGGGAGAACAAATGAATCGCGCGGTAAATTCAGTTGAAAATAGGGAGGCCATCTGCAATGACTTTCACTTTTTAGCTTTCTTTGAATTCAACCCCCTTTCTCTTTCGATATTGGGCTGCACACTATTTGCTTATCGATGACTTGCTCTGCCTTGCTTTTTCCTCCATGAAATCCTTTAGGTACGGAGCTTTCAAATTAGCTGTTGGTTTTTACTCTTCCCAAAAGTGGCATGCTTTTGCTGCCATATCTCGATGAACGGAATAGATATATATCCCTGGCAAAATAAATGCAGGTTTTTCGGCATATTGTGCAACTATTATCCGTGCACAAGTAATGTTTTCACATATAAATATTACAAATTTAGGAAAAATTAAAAAATGCGAATAAAGCTTCAGCTAAACTTTCCACCATTTAAGCTACTTATATTACAGATGCTATTTCTTACTCTGTAAATACTTTTTCTTAACCTTTGAAAATAAAATTGTGCCTCCAAGTCTTACTGCCCCTATGTCATTGTCTATGTTCGCTTAGTAGTCAAACCGACTAGGACATTTCGAAGAAAAAAAATTGATATTTTTCCTGTTAAATCGAAAATCATAGCAATAAGTTTAGAGATTTTGATATTATTAAATAGCGATACCATAAATAGTAATAGTATTAAATTTGCCTTTGTTCATATGATATTAAACTTTGCTAGTATGTTTTATGTAATCTCACAAAGGTTCATCTTTTTACTTCTATCTTGCCAAGCGCATCTTGGTTCTGGCATAGTGCGGAATGTGCAGAGGGACATTATTCCCTATAATGTTTCTTAGGAACGTTCCGAATCAGTCATTAATATTCTACCTCGCGGCAATCCAAGGTTTATACATTCATAATCAACTTGAGTTCAGAGACCTTCATTTCGTGACAAATTGCTCTCCAATAATTTTGACTCCAAACCACCTTAATATCTTCCTGTATTTCTCAATACCGTCCTATCACGTTCCTCAGCTATCTCAAGCGTGTAATCTCATTCCATTGACCTTTAATTGCCGCTGGGTTGATGCTCCTTCTTATTAACCTTAACATATCGCAGATACATTTCTCGTTTCCCATCCTTTTTCCAGTTTTTAGACACATTCCTAACTAAAAGGAGTTAACTTATAACATTTCCTCAAACTTTCTCTATTTATCTTTGTTAAATCGAAAGTGATTATAGGTGGTTGTGGTTCTCTCACAAGCTTATAACAGTATAAAATCAGTAGCCTCGTCTATTTTTCGAAGTATTCTTGACATAATCTTTAGTTTTATCAACCATTTACATATTATTCCCTATTACTCTAGTTTTTCAGTAAAAGAGTCGAATAAAATATAATTGCTAACCTTTTACTTAAGTAAGTAATTACGAACGCTTGTCATATACCCTGTCTATTTCGATACAGTGTTATCCTTCAGTGCAATCATTAGGCATATGATTTTAGGACAAATACTCTACAGAAATGTGTCTCTATATACAAAACTTGCATCTCTGACCAAGCAACAATACTTTGAATTGAAAACGTCCACGTAAGTGCAGTTCAATGGCCCTATGAATGTCAGCCTTCATGGAATTCAATAAAGAGTGACTAAAATGAATGCTATTACTCAGCATCACTCACACCTCGATAGCTTTCACATTATTTCAGTAAGATCAGGACTGAGACGAAAGTAAATGTAAGATATATTTTCCACTTACCAACACCTCAGGAATTTCTAAAGGAGCCAAATTTCTTAACCTTAAATACTAAGCAGAATCTCAACTTCAAGTTACTCAACTGTTATCTTGGATCCAATTTTTCCTGGAACGAGAACCAGTCTTCATCATTGCACTTTTTTGACCACGACATTTCAATACGAACTTAACGGAAGATAATGACTTTGCCCCAATAAAATTTCTCCGCTCATTTTATTTCAAGTAAATTCAATTAAATCTTTTGGATTACTCTCATCATGGGACGTACAGATAGTATAATAAACTGTAAATCTTTTCCAAAAATAATAACCCAGTATTATATAATTAAAATATTTAACTACGTAGGTAGCCTTGTGTAAAAATGTTCATATCTTGGTATAAGGTTTAAACACCAAGCAATTGAATGAAAATTTTCTATGCTAAACCAAAAGTTAATGAAGTCTTACATTAAAAAGAAACATGAGTTCTATGAGTAATTTCAAGAATGAGCCGAAGATTAGCAAGAGCGCGGCAAGGGTAAGTACATATGAAAATTCTTCACTGATTATCACAGCTATGAAAAGCGTTTTGTTCATTAAAAAAAGACAATCTCATTTGATCAAATCATACGATGAATCCGTCATTTTACGATCCAGCTCTTACTTTTTGTAGATTATAACAGAACATTTTCAATTAATGGGAAAATCACGGAAATATGACGCTTAGAAGAACCCTGTCTGTGAGCGAACGGAAATCAGCGTCAAACTCTTAAGAAATGTATCATTCAATGTATCTCCCATCTAAGATACAGTGGATTTTCTACGGTTAATTTTTAATAGAAATAGATTATATACTTCGATAAATTCAAGCCGCGTAAAACGTCTCCTATTCCTAATTCCATGGAGCTAAGTATAAGGGAGCTTTTCAGCAACACAGAATAAAAACTATACAAGTTCTATGCATTAAATAAAAAATAAAAACTAATTAATAGTAANACAGTGTGAGAGAGACGCGGCTGGGACTCGAACCCAGGTCTCCCACTTTCCGGAAAGTGGGAGACCTGGGTTCGAGTCCCAGTCGTGTCGCTATTTTTCACACTTGTTATTCCTTTGATAAAAGAGATTTCAAGAATTTCATAGGGGACGAGGTATTACGCCACGACCTTGGAACACAGCGATGGAAATACGCGAGTTTCTCTTCCGTAAACACATCAGTAATGTTCAATTTACGGGAAGGAAAATATCTCTATTTGGATTACTATTTTGAGGCTAATTGTAGCTGCCGACACCGGAAGTACCGCCATACATTGATAGTGGCGAATTTGGCCTCGGATCAATCGCGTCGGAATTCCGGTGAAACTCAGGTTGCATCGCATTGCATTGTCTATAAGAAAAAAAGAGCGGGAGAAATCGAGAGCGACGTGTGATCTAATCTAGGAAGTGAAAACGAGTTCGTCGGATGGCTCTAATGAGCCCGCCGAAATTTGGTCCCGTTCGTCTTTTTTGGGAGAAATCCGTTGTTTTTCGCCCCGGGAGCAAACGGAACAGAATGGAGGTGAAAGTGAAACGGGAGGAAGTGCCTTCCGCGGTTGCCTTCGTAGGCATAATCAAACTATAGGGGAGAACAAATGAATCGCGCGGTAAATTCAGTTGAAAATAGGGAGGCCATCTGCAATGACTTTCACTTTTTAGCTTTCTTTGAATTCAACCCCCTTTCTCTTTCAATATTGGGCTGCACACTATTTGCTTATCGATGACTTGCTCTGCCTTGCTTTTTCCTCCATGAAATCCTTTAGGTACGGAGCTTTCAAATTAGCTGTTGGTTTTTACTCTTCCCAAAAGTGGCATGCTTTTGCTGCCATATCTCGATGAACGGAATAGTGTTTAATTGATTCTTACTGTGGGATACAGAGAAATTTTCCCTATATATGTTCTCTATACATATATGTTCCCCATATATTATCTATTTATATGATCCCTATTGGTCGACTTACATTGGTCCCAAACTTGTCTATGATTGTGCACATATAAAATTTACTAAGAAGTAAATAATGCTGAATAATGGCACCCATTTTGGTCACTCCTTATCAAATGCTATGAAAAGGGTATTCGCAGAGTAACTGTGCTGTACTCAAGTGCATCTCTTGCTAGTGCAATTAGTTAAAGCAGAATAACCGGGAAAAATGTATGTATTCTTCCTATTTTATTGTATGACTGAAATACAACTACAACAACTTAACTGTGTCAACATTTCATTTACGGATTGGCGAGAGGACCAAGATTAGTAGCTAACTCATCCTAGAATATTGTGTATTCAAGTGAATGTCTCACTGATTACCCATTTGGCTCGTTGGATCCCTGGATTCACTTTCGAAAGTTGTCATTATCCCAAGCGAATTTTCACACGGAAGTTTTCCATCGCCGTAATCAGTCACACTCCAATGAAGCGAAAGGTTTTTCCTTAATCGGTATGTGATGATAAAGATCGGATTAAATAATCCCTTTGTGATCTGTTTGCACCAATTCTCCTTTGTTTTCCTGCACAATCAAATTACTTAAGAAATATTATTAAATATGAGATAAGAATTTCTTATTGAATGTTTTCAATTTCCTCTAAAGATTTCCTTCCGAACTATCTTCAGAAAATTTCATTTTTCCTCAGTATATTGTCCCTCTAGTGGGACTTACGAGCCAACATGGCGGGAGCAGGTTGATGTCTTTCTATTTTATTCGTTTTGCATTTTATTTTTCCAATATTTTGCTTAATTGAAAATAAATATTTCAAAAGTTTCATTACTATTCATCAACAAACTAAGTAACTCTTTGTTTATCGGTAAGGCCTGGGTGTATTGAGGAGACGAATAGTGAGACTTAAAATCGTAAATGTTGGGAAACACTGAACTAAAGCATATCTAAAACTATAATGATTGCTTTTTTCTATGAATGAAAAATATCCTCACGGTATGGATAAAATTATTAATTATTAGTCGGCCAAAAAAATTAAAAGAAATACAATTTTTTTAATCCACAAAAATGCCTTGCTTCTCATATCTGGTTATTGCCAAATGAATAATCGAGACCCGCAGAGTACCGGCATGTGTCTATAAGTAAACCGGTGGTGAAAATTAATTCTGTAACGCTTAGCCCACGTGCGCTTCATTGACGGAAGTATACTAATATTCACTTTCGAATTCACAGACCTGCATGCCTTTACCCTTCCATGTCTTTCCCTAATTATGGCTGATGCTTTGCACATCAAAGGAAGTGAATGAATCTGCTCTGCGATACTCTGTGTACTCGAAAACGTGGTTATGGAATAGTTTCAAATGCAAGGCGGGTGGATTTGGGTATAGTCCCTTGAGAAATAAAAATGTATTGCTTTATCGAGATAAGAAAATAAACCCTGAAAATATGGAAAATTGTGGAATCAAAATAAATTTTAATTTAAATTACTACATTAATTTAATTTAATAAGAGAAAATATTTACAATTTATCTAAGAGTAGGACTAGCTTCTGTCTTTTACTTCTTACATGATGAATGTCGGCAGTTGTATAATTAATAATACGGATTTCTAACTTTTTAATGATACTACTACTGATATTTCATAACCCATGATAATATGAATTTATCTAAATAAATACTATACAAAATATACACTTGCAATTAATCTGTCCACAAAAAATAGCAATATTCCAAACATCAACTACTCCAAATGATCCTGCGTAGTAGATAGTGATTAGTTTGCTTCGTTTAAAAGTTGCAGTCGTGGTATGATTCCTTATTTTGTAAGTCAGTTAAGTTCACATATCGAAGTTTTTTACGAGTGATATTAATTTGCATCAATCCCTCACTGGAAGTGAAGAATTTAACGTAGTCTGCTGTTGTCTCACATCATAAAATGTAGATAAAAATTTGTATAATGTTTTAATTATACTACACAATTATGTCATATATTCACATTTCTGTTCATTTAGCAACTTTTCTATTATTTCTTAAAAATAAATTAGCCTAAACCAGGGGGTAATCCTATGGCAAGCGTGCCCAAAGTGGCACGCAAGAGAATTGTTTTGGCACGCGGAACTGACTATACTATCCTTGTTATGTGTACTAGACATAAAATATGAAGCCAAATGTGAAGATTAAACAAATTTAGATTCTGCTCATTAGTAATGATGATTAATAATTATTAGAGTCAACTCTACAGCTTAATCCCATCCATGAGGTAATGAAATAGATTATCTCAGCATATCACTCTATGGTTTGGTGCCACATTGGCAATCAAGTCCTGTATATTTATCAAATATTGTAGTATTGTAACAAAAAGTTCACCAGCTCTGACCCAAACCATTATTTTCCTCGGTTATGATGCTAATATAAGAAAACATGAGTCGAAAGTAATCCAACATTTTTTAAGCTGATAATCATAATGATAAAGAAAGCACTAACCTCTCAGTCTTCGAATCCATGCCTTGCGACCGTTTTGAATTCTTTTCCGGAAAGAGTAGAAGTTCCTCGGCTCTTCAGCATATTCTTCGGCAGCTTCTTCGTTTGATTGCAGCAATGCTTCCAGTTCCGCATCATTCATAGGACCTGGAGCCAACTCATCGCTTATCTCTTGGATTTCAGCTGCAGCAATTATGTGAACAACGAAGCATATTTACATGATGACATAAGTTTTAACTACTGAAAATAAGTCAGATATTTGCACGTGAAAGAAATTAGAAAATAATTACATATAAACAGCGTGGGAATGACTTTGGGTCAGTTGCGTGATTGATTAATATTATGTAAATACATGTTCTTTCAAGGTTAATGACTACTCCATAAAAATAAGCAAGTCCTTAAGTGATGGGAATTTAAGGTATTTCGAATCACAAATATTGATTTCGTAGTTAATTTATTGTTGAACTCATGCATACAGCGATACCTAGTAATAGGGAAAACAGTTTTGGCAATCCCCAGCTTCGCTTTCTCAATGGGAGAAATCCTTCAATGACTCTTTTAAAACCACCAAAAAATTAGGCGATAAATAAGAAAATAGGAATGTTTTGACGATGTGAGGGATGCAGCATTTCAATTTATTTCAATTGTCAGCGAATATTATTTGAACACTTTATCGTATCACTAACTTATTTTCTATCTTTCTGCTCTTGCTTACCCGTTTCTATATTGCTAAATTGCTGCTGACTCCCTCCTCACAATCACAAAATTATATAAAGCTGTCTAAAAAACTGTTTCTTATTTGGAGAAAATTCAAAACTAATCAAGAGCGCATAAAGGTAACCCATCGGACCATGCTGAACTAGGTGGACCCCCGGTTGATAGCTATTGATTTAAACCCCTTTTTGATGCTTCTGTGGAGGATGCTATCACTACTGAAATACAAACACGGAATGAAAGTAATGCGTAACTATTAGAAAGTAGCAAATCGCTGTCCACATTCCACAGTTTGGTATATAGTCAGCTGGAAAAATAAGTGCCCTTATTTGCTCTAAGACGCGAATAAGGAAAAACCCGCAACGGCATCGAAGGTTTCGAAATCCGCGCCGAAGTCAAACAGCTTTTTTCCGGTGAGGATTTCCCGTACTTACTCCGCGAAGTGGTTAGGATCGCCGCCAGTGTTAGAGCGACCACCGCCGCCGTACCGCACCTGTGCAGGAACATCGCGTCGCACCTTCTCTGAGGCCTTCCTCCAACGATACTGACCTCACGCACGAGACTACCGCTGCCGTTCGGAGTGGTCGTCGAGGAAAAGGTGGCGCCCCAGCAAGCGGAGATTTTAACGCTGGAATAGGCGTGCGCTATGGCGCGTCACGCTAAAGGGGAGAATTGTGGTGTGGGTCGCAGAATAATCGGGATGAGGAGGGGGCGTAACGTATGGGGTATCGCTAGGAGGTCCCGGAAGTGTTGTGCGGCGTCCCCACGCAATTAGGTCGCCTAAAACTGGACCGACATAATAGCACCTCTAGTTCTTATAGCTGAAGTTTATGTTTGACCCACCGTCGGGAAGTTGACGCCTAGGTCAGACACATGTCTTCCCGAGTTCGATGCTCTTCTTTTTCTCGTGGTTGTATTTGAGTGGTGGGGCTGGAAGTGTTAATTTGAAGATTACAAAGGAGGTTCACTGTCATCGCAACCGAAATATCTTTGTGATAAATGCCCTGGGGATCGGCGAGAGCTCAATACAAGTTGTTAAATGTGGTGGAAAACAAAAAGATCCAAAATCAGTTGTTTTAATGAATAAGTTAGCAACAAACGCACTAGTAAATAGAGCGTATGCAAGCTGCATACTTTTTAAGGGTTGATTTTGCAGCTGACTTCTTTAGGAAGAGCTGCATATAAAAGAAAAAGAGATGCATATAAAAGAAACACATGCATATAAAATATTTATATTGCTATTTATATATTTTGATATAAGATTTCATCTTCAATTTAGTTCATACCACGATTTACCATGTTAAATCCGCAATTTTTCCGCTTTAATTTCATGATATCGACACGTTACGCTTTTAATTTGGTCAGTTTGTTGCATGGACAAATAAAACAATATAGTTGATTGAATATTTCAATTGTTTTTTACCATTTAGGATTATTTTCACTGTTCTTTTAATAGCAATAGATTTCTTGAATGTGGCGGGAAAAGGAGAAAACGAAAAAAAAACTAAAAATAATTTATAATTTTATGATTTTTGTAATAAAACTGATTTTTAAATATTATTGGTATTGATTGTACAATTATTAATTTTCCATATTATTATATATTTTTGACTTTCCTCGCTTTTGAAAGAAACATCAACAAAACATTTTATGCAACGGTTCATAAATTCGTAAATTATTTTACAGACCTTGATAAACACATTTCCTACAATGAGGTTGAAGTGATTCGATGCTACCCAAAGTATGGCAGGAATCCAGCAATTCAAGATTGTCTTTTATTCTCTCACTTAAAGGAACCCGTTCGGTTTGTACTTATATTGCGTAATTTCGAAAGTCTGGAGGTATGGCATCTTGGTAGGTCACAGGGACATGCAATGAACGCTCTCAAATACTTCCTTATCCACTCAGCAAAAATCATTTTATATCTAGGTGAATTCGATTTGCTTTAAATTTAAATAAATATATACGAATTCAGAGATTACTTATCTACGATATCGGATGAGAAGAAGTGCGAGATATTTCACCACCCAATGCTTTGAATCACGAACCGGTAACCAAGTGAGTAACATCCTCAGTGTATGTGGCTGTCTCTCCTCTAAATCCGGACAAGTTTCCTGATTTCCCTAATTGTCCTTCAGCAGCGGACCCAGGGACCTTAAAATTCCCCCCATTCATAGCTTAGAAATGTGGATCTTGGCCGCGCTTCTGAAATTGAAAATGTAAACAGTTATGAGGCGAGGTCGCGCAGTTCTGTTCGACCAATGACGGGAGTAGACAAGCCCTTTATTTTTCAGTCTCGTAGATCTGGCAGCGGAATGAAATCTGTTGTCGACCTCAACATATTTTTAATGAGTTCTATACATAATCTTCGACAAAAGTCCTCTGGATGGGACGCGACTGCATTTAGGATATATCTCCTTCTGCTTCCTCTGATATCTAAATATTTATTCAAACCCTTTTGACTTTTCACATAGTTTTCTCTCGCAAAATTTATAGAAAAGTTGTAAATTTTGAGTTTTTATTGCGCATATCTCTATAATTAAAGGGGATTTTTCTGATTGATCAAGTAAATAGCAGAGGTTCTGAGCTTAATTTAATAATTGAAGGATCTACATATTCCTCATTTACTTTTCAAGGCCTTTTTTTTATTCACATTTGGTATTGACTAATACAACCTTAAGCCCATTGTATCACTTTTTTTACGACAAATTAGCTTCATTTCTCCCGCATGATAAATAACTTCCGTATAATCGCCTTCTTGCTTCAACTCATCATATTTCCCAATCTGATATCTCTAAGATACTTATGCAACTTTTATACGAGCTCCAAGTTCATATTTTGTTACACTACCCAACATAATTTTAATGTATAAGTTATGAATCAATCTCTTCTTGTGTTATCGATATCACTTAGCATAAAAATATAGTATGTCTGCTCCGAAATATTTGTGACTCGTATATCTGTGTAGAGGTTCGCACCGAGCCATTTGGCAGCCAGAGGCGACATTTCAAACCTTTCTCCACTTTTATTTTATCCTCAGTCATTCTGCTTGATTTTAATAGAAACGATTAGTAAAGAAAATAGAGGTATAAGAGCCTCATTAATGAAATTCATATTTTTTCTAAACCGTAATGGACTACATAGAAAAAGAAGACCTTCACATTCAACTTAGCGCCCCCTGAGAGAGGCGGCTGAGGACATTGCCTCGCCGCCTCATCCGCACAGCACTTTCTGCGTACCGGGCACTACTACTATTACTGCGCCACTACCATGGCATAGTAATTTTAATAATTTTGTGGTGAAATACTGAGATAAAATTGAAAACATATTGAGATACTTCTTCAAAATTGAATATATAAAACAATAATATTATAGGAAATATTCTTCCTTGATTAATTATTATAACGATTCTGTAGCAAGTTTCCTACGCAAAGATTGATAGAAGTAAAAACACCTTATTGTTCCTAAAGTAGTGTAGTATATACGTCGTTGTGTCTAACATTCTCTTATAAATTTTCATTTTTAAGAATCTGTATCGATTAATAGTTAATGGTTAATTTGATTTGTAAATATGAATTCTGCGTGGTCGATAAACAATACTGCTACTATTACAATACAATACCACCCAATAATGTGTTTTTTTATTTCAGCATTTAGCAATTCATTAGCCATTTTTTACCTACGAATACTAAATAATTACACTAATAAATCATCTCTTTTTTTCTTTTTTAAGAGATGAGAGAAGAAATCGTAAATTCTCCATACTGTATACTTGTAATCACGCCTGTAGTGTTGATGTAACGGCTTTCGATTATCTAAGTATTATCTAATTAGGTTAAAGTTTTTAATTTTCGAATAACCGTCTAAAATAGCATAATAAGTAAAATTTTACTAAGAAAAAATATATTAAGAAGAAATGAGGCTCACAATACTTATAAATTAAATTTTTAATATAAATTTCGGCTCTGTAAATGGTAATGGAAATAAGAAGCTAAGAACGAAAATAGAGTTGATAGAGCTAAACTTTTAAGAGTGACACTCTTTACTTAAACAGGTACATTTCCCGAAGGTTAGGCAGGAAACTCATTCTTGCAAAAAAGAAAACATATCCATACTGAAACTCATGTTAAACGGTAAACAAATAGAATTCAGATCTCCTGGAAGCCCGCTATTCCGATGGTAGGAACCAAGCAAGAAAGACTGAACACTTCAGGGTGAATGAGGGTAAATTTCAAGATCGATTGAGACTGCGATGAGCTATTGTCTAGGCCCAAAATTCGCTACGATCTGAGTTGCCACGTAAGGCAGTAAATAATATCACAGGTTACATCACTGGCACGTCACACATTACACAATGAATGTCAAACGAAAAATCAAACTTGATTCGCAGGTACAATTATACTTCAGCTTTTATGTCGATGCAAGGTGAAACTCGCCGCATGCATGACGGGAAAAACGGGTTTCCCTTTGAGGTCTGAATGAGGTTTGCTCTTAGTTTTCTAAAGTGAAATTCCCTCTTTCTCTCTCAACCGGAGTCTAAGTACATACATTCGGAGACAAGACTGAAGAAATTAACAAAGTCAACAGTGAATTACTACCTGCATATGCTGGCTAAAATGGAAGTGAAATGAACGGTGATACCATTTATCGAACAGTTAATTGTGAATGGCTGAAGTGATAGAAATTCAGTTTGCGTTTGCTGTCGTTGCAAAATTTCAAAATTAACACAACGAAGGATAATCTTGAAGGATGGTAACTGAGAAATCCTGCAGATTCAGAAGAGGTTACTTTTCTTCATAAGTATTTGCATCACAAATTTATCCTCTCAATGGTTTCCTTTGTATATGGGACGTAGTCAAGTACTATCTGCAATTAAGGCATCATTCAGCATATAAATATTTCTGAATAACATTAATGAGAATTTTCATTGAAGAAATTCTTTGAATTTTGATTATAATTTTTATTGTTTTTGCATAAAACAGTGCTGGTTAAATATATTAAAATTTAAATAATCATGTATACATTATCGTATGTTTCAGAATATCAGGAAGGAATACTATTGTCTGTAAGTTCAGCTTTAAAATCCAATCTTTTCCAAAAATAATAACCCAGTATTATATAATTAAAATATTTAACTACGTAGGTAGCCTTGTGTAAAAATGTTCATATCTTGGTATAAGGTTTAAACACCAAGCAATTGAATCAAACATTCTATGCTAAACCAAAAGTTAATGAAGTCTTACATTAAAAAGAAACATGAGTTCTATGAGTAATTTCAAGAATGAGCCGAAGATTAGCAAGAGCGCGGCAAGGGTAAGTACATATGAAAATTCTTCACTGATTATCACAGCTATGAAAAGCGTTTTGTTCATTAAAAAAAGACAATCTCATTTGATCAAATCATACGATGAATCCGTCATTTTACGATCCAGCTCTTACTTTTTGTAGATTATAACAGAACATTTTCAATTAATGGGAAAATCACGGAAATATGACGCTTAGAAGAACCCTGTCTGTGAGCGAACGGAAATCAGCGTCAAACTCTTAAGAAATGTATCATTCAATGTATCTCCCATCTAAGATACAGTGGATTTTCTACGGTTAATTTTTAATAGAAATAGATTATATACTTCGATAAATTCAAGCCGCGTAAAACGTCTCCTATTCCTAATTCCATTGAGCTAAGTATAAGGGAGCTTTTCAGCAACACGGAATAAAAACTATACAAGTTCTATGCATTAAATAAAAAATAAAAACTAATTAATAGTAAATATAGATAAATATAAATAATAATAAATGCATAAGTTCTAGGTAATATTTGTCACAAAGTATGCAGTTAAGTGCTTGATATAATATAGCAATAGCAGGGTTAATCTACGTGAGTAACTAGCTAAAAATAATATTCGTAGAAAAACAATTGCCATATTACAAAAAATTGCTCCAGCGACACCTTCCTATAGTCATAAATGTATAGGAAATCGGAAAGAAATAATAGCGGTATAACCTCGCGATGCCAGCTGTATCCTCATGGAATAACAGCTCATTTCGCCGGCTGATTTACCTGCCTTACCAATTTCAAGGTCCGCTGGTAAACGTTTTGCAGGACAAAAGCTATTTGCTGACCTCTATTGAGCAGTTTTTCTTTCCACTTAGCGCAGCAAAAGAATTCATACGGTTCAAGAGACGCGTGAACTTTGTTGTGTACCATTTTCTCGTTGACATAATGTACACCCGAAGTGGGCGAAAGAATGTCCGGATGAATGGCAACATCCTCATCTCAACAAGTCCTTCCACGTTAATCTACTGTCATAATTCATTACCCCAAGTCGTAATAGAAAGGTTGCAGACGAGAAGACTGCACAGTTAACCTTTTGCAAGGATAGATACAGGAAATTTCCCGAGAGAGCTTTTATAGAAGATATGTACATATGAATTCGCTACATCTATCGTATCATAAAAGGAACGCATCTTTGATAACGTGGTATTTTGATCGAGATAATAAAAAGTAATTCAACACACGATAATTTATATATAGTGATGATTATATATAGTATTGATATACAAGGTAATTTACATATAATTTATATATAGTGGTGATTCAGCTACAAAGCATATGCAATATGGTATATTCGTATCTCTATGAACATACTTTTCTCCATTATTTTAGCCATATAGAAAAAAAAATATTCAGCTTACAGTTTCACAAAGACACGGAAAAATTGGAAGCCATATATAAAGATGGTTATTTATTTATCGTTACATTTTAAAGAATTACCTTACAATTCTTCCACAAAAATGTCACCATAATTGGGAAGAACTCAGTCGTGGATACCAGGAAGAATGCACATCAAGTGATTGGCAGCAAGGATGAAGGGCATTGGGCCATAAAATTAAATGCAAAACCATATTCATCTCCATTACTTACTTATCATCAGCCGAACTTATTGATGATGGGAATAATAAAGCTTAGAAATACTTTATGGTAAATAATTAAAATAAACTTTGAGAATTTGTAGAAAATAAAAGATTCGCGTTAGGTCAGCTAAATACCTAAATTTTAAGTATTTCTCCTTTCATAACGGCATAATCAATGAGTTTATCAACAATAATACCTCAGAATAAAATTTCTTTATCATTTGCGTCATGAGCAATCCACCTCTGAATCTTTAAAAAATATTAAAGAATAATGGAAAATTAAACTCTTCAGACAATTACATACCAAATTCAATGCAGCAACATGTTTCGCTAGCGAGGTAGCATCATCAAGCATCAGTAGAAGTGTACGAAGAGTTTAATTCCCGCTAAAATTAGGATGAGAGTTTGTGAGAAAAGACACGAAGTGCTCACTTAACGAAGTTCTAAACGGAAAATTTTCCAAGAGATTGAAATTGAGATTCAAACAAGCGAAATCCTCGAGAATCTTTTTCTGCTACACGCTCTTGCAGTTTCATCAAATATAGCGGCATCAAATTCATAGTATCAGTCAAGTCTCTGAAACAATGGTTCTATTGAAGTCATTATTGCATTTGCTATGTCATTACTTTCTGCTATGATACAAGAGATCCAATCAATTAAAAGAAGAGGATAATATCCCTTTCAATTCACAACGGAGGTATTCATAAGTATCTAGCTTATTTGCTTGCCCATGAAAGAAACACTTTCAGCCGTAGTCGATTTTTATAATCTTGCTGTGTTTTATAGTTTGTCATATGATCGTACTCTTATCTCCCTTATCTATTCTAATCGTATACTTCATGGTTTTAACCTTCTATGAAGAACCGATGTTTAGAGAATATATTTTTGTGCACCTTACTAAAGACATTTATTAATACTGGGTATATTTCACTATTTCAAAGAAAATCCATGAAATAATTTGCAGATTCTTCCAGGAAAAGCCGTTCATAACAGCAAGTTTTTAAGAATACTACGACGTGCTTTCTGTCATCCCGTTCATTCAAGCAACTTCTTCACTTTTTGCTCGTTAGATGCCTCTAAAATTGACATAACTTTCCTTTATGTGCTAATCTCATTACACCATTGATGTTTAGAGGGAAATTTATTCGTGAGATAAACAGATATCCCAACTAGTGATGGTAAATATCCTTTCTAATAGCTACAGACGCTTAGAAATTAAGCCATCTGAATTCCCTAATAACATTTTACCCTCGAAGGTATGCAGGTATGCGGGAATTAAAATACTCGTATTTCTCAATAATAATACGTTGAGCCCTTATATTCACAATAAGCAATCGCCTGTATGTTTCGAGCGTAATCAATCATGCAGAGAGTAACTGGTTGAATTACGTAAGATTAAGTCGTATTCTGGTTTCAGGAAATAATAACGGTGCTTCCAGAGTCATCAAGCGTGTATTTTTAGCGAAATCTCCAGCATTTCCAGCCGCAGGGTTGTCGTAGATGCCTGATTCACTTTCTGTTTATTTCCTCCCAGGTCTCTTGGGATTTCTTTAATAAAACGGATTATTAGACAGACATTACTCGATACCGTAATATGGAGCATTTCATTTACCGTTCATGAATAATAATAACTCAGAGAGTTTATTTCGATGCTTTCGATCAACATTCATGAGAATATAGCGATTAGCATACTCGTCAACCAACTTCCATTTAGAGTTCGCGAGTTAATTCCCGCAGAAGATGCTGTTATTTAATTTAATGAATAATTAATACCGCAATGATGATGATGATATGTACAACGTCCTTTACCCACTAAGTCTCCCGAATGGCTTGGAAAAACGTTCTGCCGGGACAGCTCAACCGACAGAACACCCGACCGGCAATAGAGAGATCCAGGTTTGATTCCCGGTCCCGTTAGACCTTTTTCCAAGTCCATTCTTCCTTGGAATTTTTATGATTCATAATTAAGACGATTATAAACTCAATTCATAGTAGTAGTTTATGGCAGAATAATTTATATATTTTCACTATCCGCGGATTGAGTACTTAAAAGTATATCTAAAAAATATATAAATTAAGACCAAGCGGTTTATTTACCATAAATTAGAATCAAGTGATATAAAGTATACTTGTTAAAGATATAGAATCAATTTTTCTATCTATTATTCTATCATATTCATTATGATGAAAGGGTGTGCGTAGGGTATCGGTATAAAATGAGAGAAAATGAATAAGCAAAACTGATTTTAAGACAGGCTTAACAGAATAAGAGAATAAAATTCCTCATCAACTTTTGGAAGTGTTAGTTTCTTATAAAATATTCTTTAGCATTGTCGAACTTAAGTTCAGTTTCATTTTCTGATAAATATTTTAAAGTATATTAAATATAATGAAATTATGCTGCTGCATAGTGCCTCTGCCAGAGTTGCATTTCCTCTTTCTTCCCCTGTATCAATCCATCCATCTATCAATAGAGGGTTTTGGTATATAACTGATGCCTGAACGTGAAAAAGTCTGCATTGTGATTTAGAAGTTTAAGGATGTAATAAGAACGACTTGAAAATTAACTTATACGCAAAATTTATCTAATTAATATAAAACATTCATTTCAAAATATCCCTCTCGTGTAATCATCTCGTGAATTTGATAGATAATATTAAATAATACATGACAATATATGAGATAATAAGATAGTCTCATGGGCCTGTTTCTGTGAAACAAGGGGATACGTTCTAGTCCGCATATATATTCTGAAAATTAAGAATCGCGTATTTATTTTATTTACTAATAAAGTTTTAGCTTTCAATTGGAACGTCGTTGGAGTATGAACTTTTATAGGACACAGGAGTACATTTAGGTCTCTCTTGTTCTTAACATTATTCATTCTCCTCGCTTTTCGAGACAATCTTGGTAGTAGGTAATTTAGTACTTAAGTCAAGTTTCGTTAACATTTAAATATGTTTTACGGCATAATAAATAAATTTTGTGAATTCATAAGTTTTATATCGACTTAATAAGTTATAAGTTCGGCGTACTTCCGACCATGGCGACCTTAGCAATTTTCTCGATACCAAAACGTTGATTTGTAGATTCTAGCCATACTTTTTATTACATAATCTCAATAAATACAGATTCGTCAGGAATGCAGAGAATTAAACAGATTAATTCGCCCCACTTTGTGTGTGAAGAATTGTGGAAATAAAACTGTCTAACGTAAATGAAGGAATCATCGAGAGATAAGATGTCATACTATCGCGAAATTGAGTCGTTACATAGGGATGGGTTTTAACGCAGAGAGTACTTTTCAATTGTTCGAATTCTTGAAACAGTCGTAGTACCGTAAAATCTTCTAGGAATTATCGAGCATGAAGTCCTTCAGAAAGTGTTATAATGATTCTGGAACTAATCTTAATTATACCACTTACTTCATTATTGATTTATATCATTTTGGCTTTCTTTTATTTATAACTGATAACTATCGGCTAAAAATTAGTTCTTATGAAACTGAACTGATATTTGCACCATCCATCGAATGAGAATTTAATGGGAGGTAAAATTTCAAAGAAATAAAAGCACTTCCAAATCCTCAGTTAAGTTGTGTTTGGATGGAGTACAAGAATGATGTCTTGCCGATAAAATAGAGTTCTTCTCACTAAAATTAATTAGGTTCATTCTCTTGTTTCTTTTGGAAGAGGCTACTGACGGAGCAGTGTAAATTATTTTCTTAGCTGATTGCTATTTCCAAGCATGTCAATAAACATCAAGAAATCAGTGTGAGTTTTTGGAAGTTGGTGCGCTTGATGAAATGAAAAATGCAGTACCTTCAATATCCATGTAACATTCCAATTTTCTATAAATTCAACCCGTTCGTCATATTAACGTTAAAATCTCCTCTTCCAAAGAATCGATCTAATCTGCACGTCTAATATCACATTAGTATTTTTCAACATCTGAAGGAGCTTGGTAGAAAGTTTCACGTACAAACATACTCATTTCACGTCGTAGCATAAACAATGGACAACCTCTGCAAATTTCACAAGGAAAAGCAATGCTAATCAGTAAACTTATATTTTGAAGAGATATCATCAATTTTATCACTTCCAACTTCTTTCCGAAGAAATTTTCCACAAAAAATTAGCATAGCAAATTTCAACGAGAACTGATAACTAATATTTTTCTAATCAATAATATAATGATATACAACTACAGTACAATTATTCTGGACGGATAATTTTTTTTAATGATAAACGGCTTAGAATAAAATGATGGCAGTCCTTTTTCTCCCTCTCAATAGTACAATGCCAACTGAATTTTCGTCGATGCGTTTTCATAAAAAGAATTTCGACATAAATACCGGGACTTCGTTTAATCCAACCCCGGATAGTCGGAGACTGAAAAACGTTTCCCCTCTTCGCTTTCCCCACCCGTCCTATCACGCTTGATAATCATTTTCAAAAGAACGCATTCTTAGGGAATAGAAGAGACGACACGCAATTATTTTCTTAGGAATGTCGACTATTCACCGCAACACGCTTGCACATCTTGGTAGAGATTCATTCCTTAGCAATGTCCCAGTTCGTGGGCTTTCGCGCCGGATCTAAGCGACCCACGCCTCACCGCATCCTCTGTGTTTACCTGATGTGACGATTACGCAAGAATTTCGACCCGTATTCCTCTCTATCCTTCCCTATTCGGGTCCTCGGGCGAAACATGTTACTCACTGCGCTACGCTCTCTCGAGTCCATTGACACCGGATGCACTCCCGATGTCTGCGCACATCGGCGTATTTCCACCTAGACTTCACAGATGGCGAGGAGTCATGCGAAGTGTCGTGCTCGTAGAAATTTCTCCTTCAAATATATGGCGCGCATTTTAAAAATAGATAAAAAGTGTCTCAGTATCTTTATTCTTTCGAAAGGGAAAAAATCAAATCAAAGAAAAACATTTTCATATCTATCTGCTTTTCTTTCTACCTCAGTTCTTTAGTTGATGGTCCTGTTAGTGTATGTTGATGAATGAAATATTTATCATTTGTAATTTAGTACAGGTTAGAGAAAAATGTATCTTTTATATACTTTTGTCTCAGTCATGTTCATGGCTGTGATGATATGAAAGCTACTGAGATATGAGTTATGCTGAAAAATGGCATTAATTAAGGTTTCTCCTTATGCAATGTTACAGAAATTGTTACTCGAAGAGTCATTGTGCTCCACTAACGTGGGCTTGTTCTGCTTATAGCATTCTGGCTCAGCGAGGAAAGCAAGGGAAAACTACCTCACTCCCCATATTGCCTAGTAAGCCTCATTTCCCTCTCCTCGCTCTTTGTAGGTGATGTTGAAGGGATTGAACTCCAACTTGGCCTTCGGGCTGAATGCTTTACAGACTTTAGTTGATAGCAGTGATANGCTTCAAATATTAATGGGGGTATTAATATTATAATGTTGGCAATTATTTCATACATAAGTAAAACATAATGTAAAAAACAGGAATTAAGCAAATTTTCTATAACTATTTTATTTTATCACACAGTTTATATAGTAATTGAAAGTTAATAATGAGAGATCACAAATAACAATTTAATTTTCAATTTTTCAATTCATGTTTGAGTATTCAAATACATAGTGTACTCAGTTCACATATTGAAATGGAGAGATAATAAATAACAAAGAATCCAATTTAATCTAAGATCGCATTTGAGAGATGTTAAGGATGCATTCTAATTTCTAGAAGAAAAATTTTGGAAAATTGTTTTATTTGGATTACAGCAAGAGAGTTATGTCTGTGATTCATATCAGAACATCAGCTTCAGGAATCAGTAGTTTTTTTTCTACGCATTTTACCCACATGAAAATACTTAATTTTGGCCACAACAGTAAATTCTTTATAGAAGTTTATTCATTGTGATAATTCTAACTAAACAATTATGAAGTTCATCAATTTAGTACTTCTACAAATGCATTACATAAAAAAATTTGTGATTGTAATTTTTCATGCAAATTAAGAACAAAAATACAATATTATTTACATGGAATGCATAATTTGAAGCAAGAGGAGCAAAAATAAAACCAATTATTTTAAAGTAAAATAGATGTCTTTATTGATTATACTGAACAAGTATGAAATATATTTATAACATTAATTTTCACAGATAATATGTGAGCACCTCATTTCTTGCTTTTTGGTAGATTACAGATAGTAAAAAACATGTAACACTCTAAAACAAAGCAAATTTTCAAATGGAGGCAGAGAGATGCTGACTGACTACCCAATAGATAACTGGTAACATTCAAGGGTTTAACATTTCAGCACCATTAGTTGGTGTGAATCATGTTTCCTATACAACATAGTGCAGGAATAACACTGACCTTCTTTTATAACAACAAATTATAATATTTTTGGATATAAGTATAAATAAAATTGAGATCTTACACTATATCTAATTCATTTCAATCTGCATGCAACAATCATTCACTCTTAATCACTGATCCATTGTATAAAATCTATGTAACAAAAACTAATTTCATCATTTCACTTTGAATCTGCTCCTGAAATCAAAGGCTAAAAGTATTAGTCACCAAACAGTTGCTTGAACATAAAACTAAGCAAATACTTTTTCCCTATGAAATTGATTGCAGGCAGGTAAACATAAATGGGTTCATTTTTTAAGCTAATACTCACTTTACATCATGACTGAATGTAATAAGAACTGAAAAAATCTAGTTACCACATTTATGTTAAATAACCTGCACCTATAAAAATACCAGCAAACAAAAGTTGTTATTATGACTATACAGATAACACAAATATAAATAATGACATAATTTCACACAAGGCACATTTCATGATTTTTATTTTGTTTCTAAATAATGTGCATTGAAATTCATTTTAAAAAATACAGAAAGAACTTTCTCCTAACAAATGAACAAGGCAACAGACTAATCTTACCAAAGATATCACAGTGTTTACATAGTATTTCCATAGCCAATTGTATCTCTGATCATGTACTGTAGTTTTCATTATTCTTTATATTTTTGCAGGCAATAAAACCATAATTTATCAAAAAATAAGTCAGTTTTGTGATATCAGAAAAGTTACAGCTAACAATGAAAACTTCCCCTTTCCCCTTCACATCACCTTATTTTCTTACTCAACACTCAGCTCATTCACACTCAGAGCATTTTGTAAATATTCTATAATACTGTTAATGATCACTCAGTATAGAGAATAAAAATGCCTTTGACTACATCAACCATCTTACACAGTTTATAGTCACAATAGGAATATTCAAAATTAGAATTCAACCTTATGCAATACTATTCATCTTTCAAATTATAATTGCATGAGAATGAGAATTCCATAACAATAATCCATAATGTCTCTTATAACCTCATATCAGTAAAATAAAGAAATTATCCCTGGGATTTGATGGGGATAAAAAGTATAGTCATATACTTCTTAGTTTGAAATGATCTGATAATTGATGAATATAAGAATGAGATTTATATTGTGTGAGTCTGAATCAATGTCTTTGTTTTAATTATGAAAAACGACCTAAACTTATAATATAATCAAAGAAAATAACAATAAAGGTGACTTTCCCATCATCTAATTATTTCTAAAGACATATGCCTAGTGCATCTTTCACAACCTGAGTGTAATTAGGCTAATCATTCTGAAATGACCAACTCTTCACTCCTTCTTCCTTCAAATCTTGACTGATTGATTAGCAAAGAGCTATCAAATTTCTATATCTAACTACCTTCATCCTATGTTTTCCAAGAAAATGAGGTAGATTTGAGCAACTCAGAAGATAAAATGAGCAAACTAAAGCCTGCTTCATTATCTGATATGACAATGGAAATGGCTGCAACATACCAACCACAAATCATAATCACAGATATGGACACATTGACTGTTTTACATTCACACAATATGTTCCCTTTGCCCTGTAAAAGAATTGGATTCAGTCAGTTGATAAAAAATAAGAAACAGATACGATGTAAATTTTAAAACTAGCAGGTATTACTATTAGGTTATAAATGTAACTGAATATTGTGATTAGCTTCAAATATTAATGGGGGTATTAATATTATAATGTTGGCAATTATTTCATACATAAGTAAAACATAATGTAAAAAACAGGAATTAAGCAAATTTTCTATAACTATTTTATTTTATCACACAGTTTATATAGTAATTGAAAGTTAATAATGAGAGATCACAAATAACAATTTAATTTTCAATTTTTCAATTCATGTTTGAGTATTCAAATACATAGTGTACTCAGTTCACATATTGAAATGGAGAGATAATAAATAACAAAGAATCCAATTTAATCTAAGATCGCATTTGAGAGATGTTAAGGATGCATTCTAATTTCTAGAAGAAAAATTTTGGAAAATTGTTTTATTTGGATTACAGCAAGAGAGTTATGTCTGTGATTCATATCAGAACATCAGCTTCAGGAATCAGTAGTTTTTTTTCTACGCATTTTACCCACATGAAAATACTTAATTTTGGCCACAACAGTAAATTCTTTATAGAAGTTTATTCATTGTGATAATTCTAACTAAACAATTATGAAGTTCATCAATTTAGTACTTCTGTAAATAAGAGTGAAACAGTGTAATTGAGAGGTCATTTTCAGACAAATGTACCATTCACATAACTGTCCTCTATTATTAGCATAGACTAATGAAAAACACAACCCCCATTGTTGAAGATGCACTCCAATTTCAAGAGACTTGTCTCAGGTTAAAAATGACATCCTCAATGCTAGAAAGCTTAATACAGTTTACAGGGTAGTACCATATTTTTCTGGTAGATAACCCATGTGTTATATTGTAAATGTTTACGTAATCAAATAATTCCATTCAAAATACAAGAGTAATTATCATAAATATTACAGTAGTGAAAAAACATTATCACAAAAGAAATTTTTGAAATGCGTGTTATCTATACATTATCACAGTGAAAAGATTTTAAAAATGCATTTTATCTAGTAGGTGCATGTTATTTGCCAGAAAATATGGTACCAAGCTGGAAAAAACAACTTATTGGTAATTAATCAAAATCTGCATGATAAAACCATTTTTTTATTTGGTCATTTTTCATCAAATTCATTATTTAAATTTGTGGTAAAAATGGCTGAGCACCCATTCCTTGATTGGACCATACCAAAGAACCTTAAGGTAACAAGGTATTATAAAACCTTGTTACCTTAAGGTTCTTTGGTGAAACCTACAGTTCTATCCCATAGTGTGCTGTCATTATCTACCTTTCTGTCAAAGAAATGAAAAAACTTAGCATTTTTTCTGTATATTCTGGCATTCTTGAAATAATAAAGGCAACCCACTTACAATCTACTTTATTATCACCTTTCTGGAGTTAATGTGAAGGGTGGATTATGAATTTATTTGTACTTAATAAACAGTGATTAAAGCTTTACGTATGCAATAGTTTCTGTAGTCTTTTCCTCTAATTTCTTAAATAATGTTTTCTTGCATCTTCAAACTACAACAAATTTTCTCCATTTTATCTATAACAACATGCATATGTGAATTGTAACATCTAAATAAATGCTGTCAGGGTATTGGAATTTTTAATATTATTTATTAATGATAACCTTTTTTACAGCACTACCTGTGATACTGGCTGCAGTGGCAGAGTAGTTAGCGTTTTTTGGTTAGGGAACCTTTGTGTTTTTCCTGGTTAGGGAATGTTTGTGCTCTTAAATAAATATTGAAATAGAAGTAAATGGGGTATTCCTGTTTCCATTTTAGAAATAATCAATCAAACATGATTAAAAGCTCCTCTTTTATGCAGTGAAAAAGGAACTTCACTGAACAGTTCCATTAGCTTATCTACAAATGTTACACTTTTTAGTGGAATATTAGACATGACCTGTTTACTATACCAAATATTTCCTTGAATTGTAATATTGAACTGATAGTTTGAGATAATAGTCGATAAAAATTATGAGCAGTAATAAGGAGTGATGTTCAGCCATTCATTTCCTAAATATTTTTGAATAAACACACTTGTTTTTTCCTCTCTTATTTGTTCCATTGTCATATGAAAGTACTCAAAGTGCCTAGAACAGCATTTCCTAGCCTTTATGCTAAGGATGGCAAATCTTTTGTAGCAAGTGAGCCACATTTCACAAAAGTTGAAGACTTGCATGCGAAGGTAGTGCCAAACCATTTAGTGAAGCCACTGAAACTGTATTACAAGGGCTGTATGATAAGTACCCCTGTTTAGCAACTGATGGCACCACTGACACAAAATGTGTATGCCATAATTTAACGCCATCTTTAGATATATGACTGTCAAATTTTCAGACTGATTAATCGAGTAGTTTTGTTTTGAAAGCTGTTGAAAGTAGTCAAGTTCGTGTTTGCTTGCCACCATGGAAAAAGAGCAATATCAATCAGTGATTCGATTTCAGTTTTTGGATGGGAAGATGCGTGAGGAAATCAAGGTGAAGTTGCATGCTGTTTATAAGGACCATGCACCTTCGATAACTACCATCAGGTATTGGTTTAATGAATTCAAGCGTGGCCGAACATCCGGCAGTGATAGGAGTAAGGCTATCTCGGTCATCATTCCATACTCTTATCCAGTAAACAACAAGAAAAGAAGAGAGAAGATGGACAAGGAAACAAGGGTGGGAACCTGGAATGTTAGGACAATGCTTAGGAAAGGGAAGTTGGAAAATGTAAAGGTAGAAATGAAGAGGTCCAACATTAACATACTAGGGCTATGTGAAGTGCGATGGAAGGATGGGGGTGATTTCTGGAGTGATGATGTCAGAGTAATTTTCAGTGGGGGAAATTCTAGCCAGAGGGGAGTTGNTATTGATGATTTATCTTTATAATTTGGGAGTATTGAATATAGAGATGTCAATTATTCCATTTTGTATTTAAATAAATACTTACCCAGGTATAGGCTTTCCCATTCCCATAGGTATTGGTTTTCCTGAAAGTATTTTGGCCTCCCCTTGCATTGGACATGATGGTAGGCAAGGATATCCCATCACTTGACGCCGCTTTCGAGAACCAACAATCGAGCTAATCAAACAAATTCCCTGGAAGTGGCTGCATCGATGACGACCTAATTTTTACAATAAGAAACCTATATCAATTACAACAGTAAAATCTAATATTTTATAATTTTTTAACTAATTGTTCAGGAGTTGATTAAAAACAAGAAGTTAAATATCATTTACACATATGTTGATGAGGAGCAAGCTTTTCCTGTCCAATGAAAGAGTCATAATTTCAAGGAACATTAAAATAACAGTTGTGAAGAATCGAAAGTATTGAATTGATACCATATTATTCTAAACAAATATTTAAGAGATAACATCATAGAGTTGCAATTAGTTGTAACATGTGGTAAATTGGTTTGGGTAACTTGAAGTATTATCAATCTTAATCATAAATTAAAAGTCTCTCATAGTCTTCACATTGAAAGTATTGCATTGATATATTACAATATTTAAACATAAAAATACACAATGAAATTTGATCTTGAGCCAAAATGAATTTCTCAACCCATTGCTAATTTTGTTATTTTCAAGTTGAGGCTTAAATGCTAAAACTAACACTAATGATTTTATTTATTTTATAACAATTTTAGTATGCATTCAAAATTTATTAATATTATGATTCTAAACCTAAAAGTAGGCATTGAGGTGATAAATGTTGGGTGGCTGTGCCACTCATTTCATTATACCAAATCTGGTAGTTGAAAAAGTATTTGCTATGATTAAAAATTAATATATTCATAACTTTACATTTAATGATACTAGCAAAATTATCACTTTCTTTAGTAAAGTTAAGAGTATAAAGAATATCTATAAAAGAAAATGAATGATACCATCATGATAAAAATCAATGAAAATTTCCAGTTGAAAAATCAGTTATGAATGATAAACCAAAACAACACACAGCTACAACTCACGTATAGGGTGAATGATAGAACTGCACTGTGGTTGAAAGTGGCCACCATTTACACAGAAGTCCACAGTGCCATGGGGGGCATCTGTTCCAAGAACTCCAGCATTGGTGTGAATCACTTCAACAAAATCAGCATCATCAGAAGTGAGTCGAAACTCAGAACTACTGACATCATTAATTATAGGTCCTGCAGGATCCAAACCTACAAGAATTGATGATTTTTAGTGGATATAGTATTTGTTATTAACATATACATTAAATATTACTCATTAGATAGCATAAATTTGTAGAATAAGCTATTTTGTCATTATCATTGGCTGCCACATAAATTTATTGGTTATAATTATTAAACCGTATAGGCTATAGTTTTGTTCAGTTTAGTTTGCTTATCCTTTAAAAGAGTATAAATCGGACTTAAACACGGAATCTAAAAAATTAACATATGAATCACAAATTTCAGTTTTAATTAGATGAGAAGGATCTAACATGAATGTGTTATGAAATAAAACCAGATTCAAGTTATGTGTTACTCTTGATTTGAGTAAAATATACCATTATTTAGATTCATAGTTGACTGTTTCAATTAAAGATTTTTTGTATTCTGTTCATCGTCTAAATCTACAGTAACAATAATGTTAATGATGATGGCATTGTTATGAAAGAAAAAATAAAAAAGTAACTATATATATATTTATTGAAACAGACTTGAAATGTATGCCACTCAATACAGCTCAAGATCAAGATAGAGTGTAAGAAACTAGTACAATTATTTTTTCGCCATTATTGTCTATTGAGGAAGAAAGGTATAATGAATTGAAGTAAGAATTTTTACCCATTTTCACTGTGTATATACTACATCCTCAGATAATCATTTTCTTTTAGTGTTTACTATTTGAAGTTATCATTTATTAGCATGGTAATGCTTACCATAAAACAGAACCATTGAAGTTCTTACGTACTTTCCAAACAAAGATTTGCCTATTAGAGTCGTGATGAATTGTGCTTGCTATCTTATGCTATAAAATGGAATTTATCATCACCCGCAATAATTGTTGTCAAACTTCTCATGTGAAAGAGCATATGTTAATAGTTTCCTCTGTAACAGTCTTTCACATCATCTACTGTCAAAATGATTAAGAGGGAATTCTAGAGTTTACTCAAGAATGAAATTGATTGAGGATATGCTATTACATGATGCTGAAATCTGGGTAGACAAAAAGTGGCAATTAAGTAATGCAGAAGATTAATTCTCATATTGTAATATTTTACCAACATTATTTCCTGCGGATTGAATATTGTAATATTTAACCAGCATTGGCAGATACAGAACATGAGGATTGACTATAAGATGTGATGTTGGCTCCTTATATGCTCCTATTGTTATGAAAAATATATCACCGATAATTAAGCTCTTTCATTGATACGCCTAAAAATACTCACATAACTTGACAAAGAATAATTGAAAAGGTATGAAAATATGTAGGTGAAGTTTGATAAGTTTAAATTGGTTTTTAGAAACCATCCCTATTGTCAGTATCCCAATACCAATTAAGTTATTCTTCTCTATTTTACTTGGATAACTGAAGAAATCAAAATATTTCATTAAGTATAGGAAAAAGGTAAGGATGATTTAGCACAAGATGGTGTACACCCAGGAAAATTCCCAAGAAAGAATGGACTTGAAAAAAGTCTGATGTGACCGGGAATCGAACCCGGATCTTCCAGTTGCCAGTCAGGTGCTCTGTCCGTTGAGCTATCCTAGCAAAACTTTTTTTCCAAGGCAATGAGTATACTTCAGGAGGGAATCAGGAGAGGAATCAGGGCAAGGATCCACAAGGTTGTGAGTTCGTCCACTTGGTGGCATCATTCACTGTCATGGCTTCATGGAAGCACTGGCCACACAAAGTGTTGGGAAACCCGGGTTTGATTCCCGGTCCCGTCAGACTTTTTTCAAGTCCATTCTTCCTTGGGATATTCTATTATGGTTTTACCTTTAAAAGATGCAGTGAATTTTTCCATTCATATACAACCTAACATGTTCTTGATTATGTAAAATGCAGATACATAAACATAACTTTCATATAAAGTAAAACTTGAGGGAAGCTAGCCTTCACCCCAGGGAGGAAAATTTAAACTCCTATAAAAAGAAAATGTTAAGAAAATACTTTCTAACCATAAGCTCTCTTCCAAATTACCCTAACTCTGCCAAAATCCATATTAGTAATTCAATACAACCTGAACTGACATATTTATGATCAAAATTATCCTAAGGTTAAATATTTTCTNATGATTTATCTTTATAATTTGGGAGTATTGAATATAGAGATGTCAATTATTCCATTTTGTATTTAAATAAATACTTACCCAGGTATAGGCTTTCCCATTCCCATAGGTATTGGTTTTCCTGAAAGTATTTTGGCCTCCCCTTGCATTGGACATGATGGTAGGCAAGGATATCCCATCACTTGACGCCGCTTTCGAGAACCAACAATCGAGCTAATCAAACAAATTCCCTGGAAGTGGCTGCATCGATGACGACCTAATTTTTACAATAAGAAACCTATATCAATTACAACAGTAAAATCTAATATTTTATAATTTTTTAACTAATTGTTCAGGAGTTGATTAAAAACAAGAAGTTAAATATCATTTACACATATGTTGATGAGGAGCAAGCTTTTCCTGTCCAATGAAAGAGTCATAATTTCAAGGAACATTAAAATAACAGTTGTGAAGAATCGAAAGTATTGAATTGATACCATATTATTCTAAACAAATATTTAAGAGATAACATCATAGAGTTGCAATTAGTTGTAACATGTGGTAAATTGGTTTGGGTAACTTGAAGTATTATCAATCTTAATCATAAATTAAAAGTCTCTCATAGTCTTCACATTGAAAGTATTGCATTGATATATTACAATATTTAAACATAAAAATACACAATGAAATTTGATCTTGAGCCAAAATGAATTTCTCAACCCATTGCTAATTTTGTTATTTTCAAGTTGAGGCTTAAATGCTAAAACTAACACTAATGATTTTATTTATTTTATAACAATTTTAGTATGCATTCAAAATTTATTAATATTATGATTCTAAACCTAAAAGTAGGCATTGAGGTGATAAATGTTGGGTGGCTGTGCCACTCATTTCATTATACCAAATCTGGTAGTTGAAAAAGTATTTGCTATGATTAAAAATTAATATATTCATAACTTTACATTTAATGATACTAGCAAAATTATCACTTTCTTTAGTAAAGTTAAGAGTATAAAGAATATCTATAAAAGAAAATGAATGATACCATCATGATAAAAATCAATGAAAATTTCCAGTTGAAAAATCAGTTATGAATGATAAACCAAAACAACACACAGCTACAACTCACGTATAGGGTGAATGATAGAACTGCACTGTGGTTGAAAGTGGCCACCATTTACACAGAAGTCCACAGTGCCATGGGGGGCATCTGTTCCAAGAACTCCAGCATTGGTGTGAATCACTTCAACAAAATCAGCATCATCAGAAGTGAGTCGAAACTCAGAACTACTGACATCATTAATTATAGGTCCTGCAGGATCCAAACCTACAAGAATTGATGATTTTTAGTGGATATAGTATTTGTTATTAACATATACATTAAATATTACTCATTAGATAGCATAAATTTGTAGAATAAGCTATTTTGTCATTATCATTGGCTGCCACATAAATTTATTGGTTATAATTATTAAACCGTATAGGCTATAGTTTTGTTCAGTTTAGTTTGCTTATCCTTTAAAAGAGTATAAATCGGACTTAAACACGGAATCTAAAAAATTAACATATGAATCACAAATTTCAGTTTTAATTAGATGAGAAGGATCTAACATGAATGTGTTATGAAATAAAACCAGATTCAAGTTATGTGTTACTCTTGATTTGAGTAAAATATACCATTATTTAGATTCATAGTTGACTGTTTCAATTAAAGATTTTTTGTATTCTGTTCATCGTCTAAATCTACAGTAACAATAATGTTAATGATGATGGCATTGTTATGAAAGAAAAAATAATTAACATTTATTATTATTATTATCATCTGAAGACAAACTATAGTGATCACAGAATGTTTAAATGATTATCTCTTAACGACTGTCTTTTATTAAAATGGATTATAAACTCTCACCTATTTTATAAAATTTTTCCTCAATTATAAACTACATTATTCATGATGTGTAATGAATTAACCAACCTTTCTGGATATCATACAATTTTGTATTTCCAGTTTCTCATTCCATCTACATCTACATATGTACCCTGCAAGCTGGCTTTTAGAGTATGGCAGGGAGATGCATAATTTCCTTAGCAGTAAGCAAAATTAATACTTAAAATCTTATTCAAGCAGTGATAATTGCTTTGCAACTTAAGTTTAATACAAATTACAAATACAAATTATAAAAATGTTCTGTACTTTCATGCAAAAAGCAGCATTCTCCCCAAAAAATTCAGCATTAAAAACTTGACTTTTTCGTTTAAAATAGTAAAGCTTATCCTTAATTAGGGGAAATGCTTTGTGCACTAACTCTTACATAAATTTAGTTTAAATCACTGAAAATACTGAAACCTTAATCCAGAAAAAGCATTGATGACTTATAGTACACATGATAAAATGATAAATAGTTTGAAGATAGAAATAAGCTCTAACTCCTTTAGCTGTAACTGTGCTATTGTATGATGGTGGAAAAATTCAAATTTTCTGGACAAACAAGCAAAGCAAATGCCAAGACAAGGACAAAAAATACCTCCTCTATTGCCGCAACTCAAATTCTCCTGCAGTAATTTTAATCTGATAAGAAAAGAACTGATACAAAATAAATCCAAGCCAATGCAACTCCTCCAATAACGTTAGTCTGAATATTGAAACAAAAAGGCTTTCTTTTCATCTATTAAACTCCAATTCAGCAATCAACACCACCGGATTCTCTCCATTTCCTTTTTCCCTCAATAAAAGGAACAAACCACTTTGACCCAAACAGACAATCGACTGGCTTAAAGTAGCTCCGATAGAAACACAGAAGAAAAGTGTAAGGTTTCTATCTGAAGAATTCTTTAGATTTAAATGTTTTTAAACATTTAAATGTAAATAACAAATTACGACTACAAAAATACGAAAAAATTATTTCACCGAATGCAAAGAATTTCCTATACACGCATTTCGACAATCATGTTGTCATAATCAGTAGGTACATAATAGTAGGTACAAGTGATATCTGAAGTGGCGACTTCCTCATTTTTGGAAATATTATCATTACGTATTTAAAAGAATTGATCTAACTTTAACATTTATGAAGGCCATTATTATTACTCTAATTTTCTCATATTTACGAAAATGGAAATTCTATTAGAAAGCGAGTGCATAGTAACAATCGGAGGTTATTATCTTTTACGATCGACTGGATCGTTTAATTTTCCATCCAGAATGAATTCAATTCAAAAATATTTTGAATCATAATAACTATTATTAAATAAAATATTTTCCGTGCCTGATGACGGAGCAACGCTTCAAAAATCTATATCGCGTTTTTCGTATATCCTTTGCGGTGTACAGCGAAATTTAATCTAAAACACAAGATAGAGAAAACGACTTCTTCTTTATTCCAGAAATTATTTGATGAACCAAAAGACGAAGGTTACCGCACCTCATCAAAGGTTCGACTAACTCCACTCTGATGCATCCCCAAAACCTCTCTGCCCCGGGCAGCTGCCCGGCTAGCAGCTCTCAGTCTCAGGCAGGCTCTGCTGATAGTATTGGTAACTTTGTGCATAAATTTAGATGTAAAGATTACGGTCATACGTACCTAAAATCCTCGATGGCCTCAACGTCGAGTAGTTTGCGATCATTCCGCAAATATGTGCTCCAAGACTGTGTCCAATGCAAATAATCCGTTTCATCAGCGCCCCTTGATGTGTAAGATGAGCATATAGTTGCGCAGTGCACTGGGAAACGAGTTTCATGTTGTTCAGCGCAGAAAAGTAGCAAGGAAAGCGAGTGAGGAGACCCCAGTCGACGAAAAATACGTTGAAGTCGCCTCGTGACAGGAATGCTTTGGAGAGAAATGAGGTAAAATTGTACAAATGGCGAGGACATGAAAGGCGTTCCAATGGCCGCATTTTACGATGAAGATAGTGCAACTGTCATGCATTTATCACTTTAGAGCGGCCATATTGAAGTCAAGGTATATTGGGATCATTTACTCCCCTCAATCCAGCCCCCATGAGGGCTGCACCTGTAATTTCGTGACCTTAAATTCCATGATCTTTTTCGTATCTCGATAAGAATAATCGTACTCATGTCACGCAATGGCTATGGTAAAACGCGTACATTAATCGAAATAATAAACATTTTGCAATGCAAGAGCTAACTAGCTACGAGTAACTAGCTTTTAACTCTTATTTTATGTTAAAAAAACATTCACCCTGTATATACACACTTCTTTGTGATTTTTAAGGGTTAAGTACCACCAGATTTCACTTGACGCGGGTTCGATTCCCGGTCCTGTCAGATTTTTTCCAAGTCCATTTTTCTTTGGAGTAATTTAAACCATTAGAAATTTTTCTTAACTCTGATTTTATAAGGCTAAACAAAGCAAGGTATAATGCATACAGCATATCCTAAATGGAACATCATGATCTACTTTGAATGGCATAAGAAAACATGAAAACTGATGAGATAATATAATCCACCATTCACTTACTAAGTTTATGACATGGTCCAATGAAAACGAAACCATGAAAACTCCCTTCATCCCCATTGGTAGGAATGGCAAAGAATAAGAAAACAGATTAAAGGTTGCTCCAGATTTGCAATGTCCTTAATGTGCGCTGCACTGACTTCATAGCCAACCCGATTCACGAGTAACTTCTGCGGTTAAAGGCCGCATTAAAAGTTTTTATTTTGGTGTTTTATTTACAAATAAATATATTACAAAATGTTGCTGGTAAGAACAGAATAATATTTCTGCCACAAGTCAATGAGGGTTGAATATATAACTGGGTAAAATTGCCAGTTTGGATCAATACGTATGCTTAAGGAATTCAGAAGCGACAAGACCGTTGTTTCTGTTATCGTGTTTGTGACGATTTACCAATTCTGGTACATGATATATCCGAATTGTTTATTTATTAAATTTTACGTATTGAGGAACGTTGTGCAAACACAATATAATATTATTTAAATTAATTAGTACTGACAAATTTTTCAGATGACGAATAATCTTCATCCTCCACAAGCAAAAGGATCCGATACCGATCCTATTCTTATTTAATGAAAAATAATCGCTCTAATTTTACACTGCAATTTCTTTCTGTGTGAAAATTAGCGGCATTTTTATCTTAAATAGGTTATTTCGATTTGAAATTGTAACATTGCCGATTATATGCATTCATTTTATATTCATAGAGCATTAGAGTATTTACCGCATCGGATAACGACGAAACTTGATCCTTCAGTGGCATTTCTTAATTAAACTGAAATTATAGGGAGCCTCGTATCAATCAAACCTTTCAGTAAGCCTTTTAAAAAGGCATTCACCACTAATTTTAGGTTTCGCTGAAAATCTTTGATTAATCTTCAGCTCGGATCTGGAGTTTGCTCACCTGCTATTTTTCGAATATTGTCGGAGAATTTTCGTTTTGTCGCGGAATTTCGTAATTGTCGTTTAGATTGTCGGAAAAGTCAAACATTGCTTTATCTGATTGGAATTTTAAGCTGGGTGATCTCCATGTTATGTAGGTCAGTGGTCCACAATGGAATCAACGATTTGTCATTTTGAGACATTGTCGACCACAAAGGGACCAAGACAATCGAGAGCGACACTTTCATTTACAGTCACACTCCGTTCTTTTTAACGGATTCTCAGTTTCGTAAGATCCGATTCGAAACACAAAGAAATAATATTTCATAACCTGAAACTAGTAAATCAAGGCCAAATTTTTTACTTACAAATTTCTAAGACGACCTTGAGTCATGAATTAGAAGAAGTCTAGACGACAGGTATCCCAGTGACTTACTTTTAAAACGATACGGATGGTAGTGAGAAAACAATTAGTTAGCATAAAATACCTTTATATTTATAGATAAGATATCTCTTTACCCCCAATATCTGAAATTAAATTTTCTTAAATAATTATTCCGATTATTTTAGGTAAAAATAGCAGTCAGTTGAATTTTAACTTTGTTGAATCATAGCGATAGTTCGTCTACCAATCTAACAACTAGGTAATGATGGCTTCAAAACAGAGTTTTTAGTAGTAATATAGTTAATTATTAGTTATTATTATTGTTTAAAGTGCTTCAAAAGCTTAGGCACGATATGCCCCCCTCTGGGAATCGAATCTGGAACTCCTTTCACCGAAGTCGAACGAGTTGCTCACTTAGCTATCCAGGACCCCCAAAACAGATTCCGTGGTTATTTTGAGGCGTTTTTCCATCGCTAAAGAAAACTTAACTGTGGCATAAAAAATATTTATGCCCTAAAGAGAAATATAGACTTTCATTACAGAGATTCTTATTGCTCTTCTGTTTCCTAATTAATGTATGATTTTTTTTGAGAGTGATTCCTAAATTCAACTAAAGAAAGATCCATCGATTGCGCGCAAAGAATATAGCTTCTCAAAACAGTTTTCTTCCTCGATCGTAGCCCATAAATCACTTGAGAAAAACTTCATGAAACACATTTTCGTACTCCACCACAATACTGATAGTGGTGAATGTAAGTTGATATAAATCTCGAAAGGTAGTTTATCTCCTAACCTTTACTGTACCCATATATAGATCGAATTAGCACTTTTTACTACCCTTTTCATCACGATAATTAAAAAAGAAGATGACGTAATACCTTGCGTGAATTTTGCTTCATGACTAAGAATTATTGCAGATTCACAACCATGATTAACGATCACTTAACTGAGCCGCTTTGAAAAACTCTTCTAATCGTTTTCGTGGTTAATATAGGAATGTACTATGTAAATGGGTAATGGAAAGGGCGATCTACAATGAAGAGCATTTTTCAATTCCTCGCCATTAGTTTATTTATTAAAAGCAGTTATTGATTCTGTGTATCCGGTGCATATTTAAATACGACACGATGACTCAAGGAAAGTTCCTATATTCGCTGTAGATGCTATGATACTTGTACTTATGAAACGGATCATGAAATTTGGATAACGTAGAGTGAAAGATTTTCAATGCCAAAAGCTTCATTAATATCAGAATAAGAATCCCTGTTTAACCAAACTGTTCATTTCGCATTATATTGTCTCTCGAAACAAATAAAATAAAAAAAAGTTTTTAAAAGAGATTGCAATCACTTATAACGACTCTCGAAAAATTGCAGATAATATGTACTCAATGAACTGATAGAAAATGCTAAGTAACCAATTGAATGACGACAACCTATTTTTACTTCGTACTTTACTTCTACCATCGTAGGAATTAATCAAATTACTTCAAAAAATGTTAGATGAGAATTAATAAAAAATGGCAAGATAAAATAAGTTTATAAGTAGATAAAAGTACCTACTTTATAAACTATCATCCATCACCATAAAATATTGCTTCAACTTTTCAAACCAAGATATCGATCATTTCTAATGCAATAAAAAGAGAATACTTAAACAGGGAATGAATGAAATTTCAGGACCCCTGTATAGCACTCTATACTCTATTCGCCCAAACGTGTAACTCAAATGGGTAACGCGTTCGTCTTAGGTGAAAGTGGTCCCGGGATCGATTCCCGGTTGAGGGAATTTACACACCCACATCTGCACAATGACCTCTGCCGTGTACTTGCATGCAATTATACAGGAAATATCATAAAACATGTACCTAAATGCCGAAAATGGACATAAGTTTTATAAATGAAATTAGTAAACTGAAACATGTTGAAGCTTCTATGGAAATTTTAAAACGAAATTTTTCTGTTTCAATCACTTAAAGATCTCACGAGAAACTTAGTCGTAATAAAAATTCTGTAATGTAAATCCGTAGTTAATTGTGTAGATAGCCCTCAGACAGACCACACATACATCTAACATTACTTTAAAATTACCCTACTGCAACTGATTTTCTGAAAAGAGAAGGATCAATTGCAAATGAATCAATTTAAATGAAGGTGTAAATAGTCTTACTTGCAAACTGTTAGAGAAAAACTATTTTATAGTCAACAAAGTAATTGGAAATTTAGTTATTTAGTATCAATGCAAGTAGTCATTGGTATCATTATTTCGGTGGATAGTTTGCAAGCATTGTAGCGTGTAGATGGCTGATGGAGATTTCTACTGTTGCTTAAGACAATACAAACGGGACCTATCCGCTTTACCGACCTTTTCTTCCTGACTTTCTTGAAAAGATTTCACGAGAAATAGCTCTACATGGATATTTGGACAGTAGAGATATTATTTAAAACAAGCTCCGTTTCATGTTCTACCCTGGAAAGATTGAGATCTTTCCAAGCTTTCCAATTCCCGAAAGTGTTACCTCTGAAAATTTAGCCAACAGTTTTGGCTATCGTGTTTCATCTAAGGAAAGATTTCATCATATTAGATTTTGGATTAATTCGCACATAACTTGATTAGGATCAAATTTGAAATTAGTTACTAAATAGAGAGCATCAAAGATAATTTAGAACAAAGGCATTTGATTAACAAATTTTAAGGTAAAGAGCGAGAATTGAGAAAATAAAATAAGGAAGAAGTTAGAGGAACATATGTTTTTCGTGTTAAAATAGCTAAATAGGTATAGATTGAGCATAATTGAAAGATGCTAGTCTACTTTCGGATTCCACTATGCATGTCCCATATTATTTGTAGACTACTGCATACAATTAGAAAAGGGATATTGGTGATATCACTCGCGGACTATCCTTCTCACTTTAATTGTAATGGTACTTGAATAAATAAGTTTATATTATATATATTCTCATGTATTTTCCTCAAAATTTTAGCACCCATTTGTTAAGCTAACCTAGTATTATAATATGAACTATAAAGTATTTTTGATTTTCATCGTTCCTTAATCCCACTCTTCAAAACTTATGAAACTATGCGAGAGAAATCACAGCTGCAAGGTGTTCGGTAAAGGACCACAGCATCATATCGGAGTTTTATCGCCATATTTGTGACCTCTATAAAAAATATGAAAAATAACCTTTGAAGTTGAGAAAGCAGCAAAGAACAAAGCTTTGCATTTTATCACGAAAGAAAATTAACTACTGTCCAAAAACGACATGCCTAAAAGCACTAAAATATGAAAAAAAAACTCGAGTTAAATTCGCACATATGATTAGATATCGTAATAAATGAGTTTAAAAGGTCAATTCATTTAATTTATGAATTTTGTAGTACCCTGAAGCGTAGTGTAACGAGATACAAACAAGAGCAATGATTTTTTCTTGCGAAATTTCGCACGTTAATTAAGGTTGAAGGTGACTGACCACTCAGGATGACTATATACCTCGTTATGAAAGAATAGATAGTTTATGATATAAGTCCATGGTATTAAGATGTCAGAACACTTCTTCTGGCAATTCAGGTTCACAATTTATATCCTGCCAAAATTTCATCATTAAGACCTCGCAATTCCCGAGTCCATACATCATTAGTAAAGAATCTAATGCTATATTTTTGAAACGTTAGTAGCACAGGCTTTAAGATAATAGAACAATCAAACGACATGTTTATCAGATAGTAAACTGAAGATTTATTTCTTAGCCCACGACGGCTCTTCTGTCACTTCTATGCATTCCTTTCTAGGTATTGAATGAATTGTCGAAGCCATTGAATTCATTGACAGGCCATCCTGTGTAGTTTTCCTCCCATTACACTTTCCGGTAATGGAACAAAAGTATTCCTCCTTAATCATAGGTAAAAGTTACATACAATGACTGCAGTATTGAACTCTTGAATAACTCAATAAACGTTAGAATAATTTGAACATGTCATGTCACTCATCTCTCATGAAACTCCTAATGATTATGCATGGTAATTACCTTGCAATCTTCCCATTCTTATTGCATCATTCACTAAGCACCAATTCATCAATATCTGATCACTTTCAGGTCACAATTCCTCGATCAAAATGTCACTATATATCATAAATTAGACTTAATTATTGCGACATCAGAAAAAATATTGAGCCATCAATATTGAGTAATGATTTCGTATTGAAAACTTGAGTCTGGAAAGTAAAATGTGTATTAAGAAACTAACTGTAACCTTCGATATAATGGGGCCAAAGAATTGCATTTAAATGCTCTTGTATAATTAAGCCATTACTATAACCCTTCTATGCACACTATTTTTGATGTTATAATATTATAAAAGGAAAAATTCTGGTAATTTTGAATGCAGCTATACCTCCGCTGATGAATCCCAGATGACACACAATTTTTGGGCTGATCAAAATTTTTCGCTGTTTTTCGGATTCCGCTAAGATTACGGATTTTGGAGACTATTTAGAAGAATTACTCGTATCGTAATACGCTCGTACAGGCGCAAATACGCATGCTCAAAAAATCTGTTATTACCGTTGCGATATAACGATTTCCTATTATTTATTAAAATTAATACAAAAAGTGGTTCTTTTCGCAACATTTACGTGCATTTAAGATGTTGTTAAAAGGGATAATATTAGGAATACCATTTCGGAGCGATTACTTTAAAATTTGATCATAAAAATTGATATTAAGGATACGTAAAATAATAAATTACACTAAGAAACAACATGTTCGCAGATAACCTGTGAGCTATACTTACTTCTTTGGGTAACTTATTACGAAACGCCTTCCTAAGCCAAGGTATAACTCTTCTTTCTTCATTCATACTCAGGTTTTAATCCGTAGGAAAAGCAGAATATACAGAGAAGGCTTTACATATGCTTAACATTGATGCCAATCCAGCGATTTTGTGCGATTTTTGCCTTCATTTAGTAACTTTTTTTCTATTTTAACGACATCTCGTAATCCCAAGTTCTGTTACATGTACGCTTCTCTGCATTATCGTAGGATAAAATGTTTTAACTTATACAGAAGGAAAACAGCATTACGTTTACTCAATAAGGCTAAAATTTTATTTTCTCTGTTTATTTCATTTGAAGTCTGAATTGGTAGAGTATTTGCAAAATCAAATTCGAGCTATTATAATTTTTAACTTCTTTTCAGCGACATTATTTTAGGAGTTTAACGACTTTTTAGTTACTTTTTAAGGTGCAACTAGTGACATCATCAAAATGAATTGGCATCTCTGATGCTCAAACGCAATGTTGTCTTAATCCAAAACTAATCTTAAATTATATACAATAGGTCTACGACTCATGCTGATTCACTAAAATTCCGCCAAACTTGGGAAGGTCAGTCTCGGAGAAAAATACAACCCGTTATGCCACTCACGCAAAAGGGGTAAAATATGCAGCCTACGAAACATTGCATGAACTCAGCGGAGAAGGTAGCGCGGCGCGTCTGACGAGGCATCCGACTTTCGCTTCGCCCTTGAATCTTGTAGTTCAAGGATGAAAGTGAAAGCTCGAGGGTAGGGCATGGGCATGAGGCGTTCCATCAAAATTCACTGGAAAATAAAAGCCCTGGATGTTTTCTTTTCTTCTTTTACTCACTGACCCGTTACGTCTCTCAAGCAACACAAATATTTTGTACAATTACACCGTCTTCACCGCGATGTACTGACACAGAAAAGAGTAGCGTACAGTAGTTTCTCAGAGAAACTATTAACGACCAGAAACCGGAAGTGTTGAGATACAGGGGAACAATCGGAAATTAATAATAAATACTCTTATCTTAAAAATACTGTACATTGTGTTGATTTAAGTGAATTAGTGCAATGTTACATGTCATCGGTTCAACGTAACCTTTCATGAATGAATTTTAATCTTCATCTTTTATTTATTATTATCAAAATGTTTGCGCAAGTTTAGTTTTCCTCGCCATTATTTCCTCTCTCCTCATTTTTTACATTATACCCCTTGGCTCTTAATGATCCAAGCTTGCTCTAAGTTTTTTCCTTCTAAATTTGATTAATTGAATTAACAAATTTAATTTACAACCAAGTAAAATATATGTTGTAATATAACTGACGACAGATTCTATGGTAGAAGAAACTTGAACTTCCTCTCCTATGTAGAGATTTTTTTGTTTTGTTGTAAAATCTTTAATTCCCCGGGGAAATTTCCAGATAAAGCCCTTCCAGNAGTTAACTGTGAGTAAATGCGAGTAGACTATTACATAAATTACAGGTCCTGGACCACCCGAAACCATACGGTTTTGAATTTCGAACGCAAGTGGAAGCTGAAACAATACACTGCAGAGGGGTAGGGAACCATCTTCCATTCTTCGCGGAACAATAGGCAGGCGTAATAATGGAAAATCTAGCGTCATATGCTAGAACCGTTAATTCTGTACACGCTTGCCTGGTGGTTCTTAGGAAAGAGAGCAGATGACGTTTTAAATAACTTACTATCTGGCGGTTCTGTAAAGATGACGGATTCCATATGGGTGGAGATAGTAAGGCATCGGTAATTGAGAAGTTTGATTATCATAGATTGTTTTCCCATATGACAGAAATACATTCATATAAATATCGGGGGCGTGGCAGGGGGTGTAAACACCAAGCGTTCGAGTTACCTCATTAGTTTAAGGGTATAATGAAGCGTTTGCGGAAGGAATGAGTCCCTAAAACGTTTTTCTCTTATTTTACGCTCATTGACGGATCGGCCGAAGTAGCAGGGGGGTCGCATAATACCATTTACTCTTCCGCAAATGTACCGAAAAGGTTGTAGAAAAAGTGTACCCAGAGTGGGAGAAGGTTAAAAAACAGAAAAAATCCCATGGATGAACATCAAAATTGCCTGTGTTGGAAGACAAGCACTTAAGTACTTAGTATAATTCTGCATTACAGAACTTACATAACACATGTACTTTCGCAATCGCAGCCTAGCTTCTAATCTCCTTTCTTTCAAGGATTCCCAACCTGCGTCTGAGAGCATTTGCGTAACGCTTTCTTTTCTATCGTAGCACTTTTTAACAATTCGTGTCGGCTTGCGCTGCACTTTCTCGAGTTCGGGAGCATTCATATCATGCGCTGTGTCCCATATACTCGTCGCATATTCCAGATGGGGCCTAATTAAGGTGAAATAACATCACTCTCTAATATTTTCATCGTATCTGCGTATAATTCGCTTTATAAAAATAGGGAATTCGGTAGCTTTACCGCAGATTACCTACATAATCGCAGGTATCGATTACTTGTATTTTCTTTTATATTTATGACGTACTGCCTTCGGGAGGTTTTCCCTCCCGACTAGGGTGAATACCAGGAAGGGCAGAAATTGTATTTCCTTTTCCCCCTGAAAAGATGACTACAGCCTGGCCTGGAGCCTATCTGTAGTCCAATCGTGCAAATAAATAAATAAATAAATTTTCGAGAAGAATACGTTCTGAGAAAAGACACTATTATTTGAGTAAGATAATCTCGGCCTTCTCTTGGTGGTGAAGCCATCACTAAAAAAACAGCAACAGAACTTTAATTTTACAAACCACAACAAATAACAAAATAACACAGGTCATTTTTGTGTTATTTTTTATGTGGTTTGTAAATTTAAAGTTCTGTTACTGGTTGCTGTTGTTTTACACTATCATTTGATTGACCAGCCAGCCAAATCACAGGCTGCTATGGATATGGGACTAAAAGAAACCTCTTTGCATCTGATTAGTAAAATTCCTCAGCTTTCTTGGGTAGCGAAATGGAATTTTGATTCCTTAACTCGAAAGCCGAAATCTTTTCGTTACCTTTGTGTTTCGAAAAGCAATTTTTGCATAATGGAAAAGTTTATTCCAGTTGAGAGATATACATAATAGAGCCATTAAATGATTCAAAAGCTTGACGACTTCAACACTTAAAGATAAAGAAATACGTTAGGATTTCTAACTTGTTTCTCATCCATAACAGTCATAGTGAATGTGTAACAATCAAGTCGGAAGAGGTTGAACTAACAGAAGCAAACACCTGAGAGGCAACGGTTCAACCTGTCAAGATTGATTCAAACCAAATTGAAATATCTAAAATATATGAAAATTCAGAGACATCGTTGCTTCCAAATAATTATCAAAGTAGTTTTTCCGTTCTGGTTAATTCCATTGAGATTGACTTTATATTCCAAACGTAGTACTTCATGTTAGTCTTTGCATTTGATTCTCTATGACTAAAAATACTGAAGTTCAAATAAATTTTAAGAAGAAGAGAGAAGGCAAATTACAGCTGACAAAATTTGAAAACTCTGCTTTCCACTTCTGTCAGAGATTAGTAGAAGAATATTCAAGTACCGTCTTTACGAGAAATAGAAGGTTTGAGAATTTTTCATTCGGAGAAAGACCAAAAGACTGTTTTAAAACCAAATAATATTACTATTTTCGCTGAAAAATCATGAAATTCTGTGAACAATAATTCCTGCAGGTTGATGAAGTTTGGTTTGGCCCACGTAATCTTTAAAAGCATCTAAAGGAACAACAGAGGAGTGACAGAGCTCCCTGTCACAACTTTTCATTCAACACATTATCAATAAAAATAAAAACACAGGTTAGAACGAGATTAAATTTTTAGAAATTATGTAAAGTGAAATTCTTAGAAGATCTCTTAAGAAATGAAACATATGACATCGAAGCAGGAGCAGTGGTGTAATGCAGAGAAAGTGAATTTGTAATCATTAGCTAAACTGTAAAGATTCTGAATGGATCCGAATAAAATTTTCCTTTTTCTGAATATTCAAAATATTACTGATAACCATATCCTATGCAAGCATTTTATGACTAATATAAATTATCAGTGCTCGAACCATCGTATATTCTTTGTGGATCAAGAGATGTATGCGGATAAGAATTCATCTTCAGAATTGGGATCTGGAAATTGGATATTCTAGAATCTCTAGACGCATCCTCATTGCCTCCCAATCTTCAATTACATTTAAGTAGGGCATTCTTCCTTCCTGCAGACTATTGAAGACACCTTTAGGAAACTTGATTGGATGACACGACTCCCTTTTTAAAATTTTGAATTTATATTATGGCTTAGGTCCAATAAAAATTTAAGGATAAACGTAAATAAAAAAATATCAACGTGATTGAGACCTGAACCCAATGGAAGGAACCCCTTCCACTGTCCGGGGAGATATTCCAATTATTTAACCACCGCATCTAAAAAATTTCACTCCGCTTTTGAGATGTTTTGGATGCTAACCAAGTGGCACTCCGCTTAGAGGCATCAGCCAACTTCAGAGGTCCTCACGGAGGAAACCAGCTTACAAAGTGATGGAAGTGCCGCTCGATTTGCGTATAAAGCATCCCGCAAAGGGAGTGCAATTGACTCGGCATCGTAGTTCTGTTATTTTAACATCTACCCTGAAAGTAGCAGTCTTCGTTTCGAGTCACATAAATATTCTTTTAAGTCCGTTTATTCTTTGGTTTGTGTAAGTAAACTTTGTGCTAAGTAAACTCCTCTATCCTGATCATAGTGAAACGAAAATTAAGAATTAAAGATAGCTAAACCTCTAACTTCTAAATTTAGCTTTGTTGAACCTCAGGCGAAAAATAGCTATTCTTAAAGGATTTGTCTGGAAATCAGAAATTAAATGAAGGAAAAGCTGATTGAAAATTCTGATTGAGATAATGTTTTTCTATTATTTCTGGAAATCATTCGTGTTTCCATGAACTGACCTACGAGCATAAAGGAAACCTTGAGCTGCTCTAGAAGGAGGTTGTACTGTTTTCAGAAGGAATTGTCCTATGACGCCAATTGGCCAATTAAAATAAACAAACAGAAGGGAAAGAAAGTGCTCTCCCATGATTACAGAAGTAGTACACGGGCATGATCTTCTCATTCAGGATGCGTGACCTATCCATATCCTATCGCAGGGAAACAACTGGGCAATTTCCTCTTGCTCAAATGGAGATATCGCAAAGAGTTCAACTTGGCTGCATATCCTTGCCCAATCCAAAGATCGGTATGATGGGAACAAATGTATGCGACTTTCCAAGGATCCATTACACAAAAGACTCTTAGTCCGCGTAATCTCAGCTAAAGTATCCTTAACTGTTTCTGTATAAGGAAATGTTATGATAATCGTGTGAAAAGAAACGTTGCGCTCCATTTTTCTAGGGTTTGCTTTAAGTACCCATTCAAATGAACCATCCGTTATGTATTCTCGTGGAAAAGATGCATTTTTATCATTTTATTTTTTCCTACTGACTTATATTGCACTCGATACATTTCTCCGTTTCTCACGAAACTACCATAACATTGTTTATTTACGCCATGAACGAGGTCAAATAAAACGGTTTATGTGAAACTGGAATTTGAAGATAAAGGGACTTTATAGCAACTTCCGATGGATCTAAATACTAAAGAAATGTCACCAAATTTTCAAGTAGGCATCATCATACAATATACCCAGAAGTTTAATAGTGAACTTTCGAACATACTTTCAGTGATAATTATCGCAAGCTATTGAGCTTGAAGAACAACCTTGAAGTCTTAGACAAACTTTCTTCTGCTTGTTGAGAATCACCTATTCTTTTTTACTACTCCACGTAATTCAACTAAGCAGGGCGACACAATTTGCTAATTTTAAAAGGCATTGCTATAAGGAAAGATTTGCGAACGCCTTTTGACCCTACAAGGGATGTTTATCGGTGGGTGATACGCCTCAAAATTTCGTCTCTACGGTACAATTTTAAAAATCAATTACCTAACTCATCCTGTTGACTTACTTATTGACATTTAGCTGCAATTAAAAGATGAAGGGACGATAATTATCGATCCATCAACCTAATTCGAAGCAATTGTATGTATGAATTTATAAGAGGTGTATAGAGAACTTAAAAAAGTATTCATAGGTCATGAGCTTTATTTCAAAATTCATATCGATTCGATCTGTGGTTATGAATCATAAGATTAAATTCATGTATTTTTGTAAGTTATTACTTATTCCATTTTAGAATTTTCTAATGAAATTTCGCCAAATCCCTCTTTCTTCTCTTCAACGATATGTTTCTGAAGTTATAAAGGTTTCCCTGTAGCATATGATGCCATATATGTTGACTGAGCTTTACTGAGTAACTTCCCTCATATTATAAAATGATCAAATTCGACCTACGCTACAAAATTTCTTGAAGAATATATGCTTACTACGAATCTACTGCCTTAGGGTTTCCCTCTGATTTCTAATTTTGGATTTGATAATCAATTCATCTACATCAACCATGAAGATCGTGCTTGAGTAATATTAAAATGGAGGATTTTGAGGTAGGGCCCATAGTGGATTCACTTTCTTGTTCTTTTATTCCTACATCACATGGAAAGCTTAAGTTTTAAATAAACACCTGCCTGTCCATAGTCACCAACCTGAAGGCTGGCTAGATTGGCTAACCTCTCCAAAATTAGCAGAAAATCTTTTGGTAGGGAATGAGACTTAGGAAACAAGATGAGGATGGGGTAGTTTTCCCTTGCTTTCCTCACTGACCCTCAAAAAAACACGTGGAAAACGTATGCGTAAATGTGGCTCAATTATCAAATGAATATTACCATCATGGTTATCATACTGAGTGACCAAAATGAATGCCGTTATTCAGCGTACTCACGCCTCAATAAATATGTATAAGACTGACAATGAAAAGTTGGCAGAACGATGTTGAGAACCATGATGAGACCTAATTCTTATAGAAGTAGACAGAGTGGAAGTAAAAAGTGTGATGGGTTTCTTCCCTATAGGCCCGTGTTCGAGATAAAATTACAGGAAAGAAATTCATATTGCTCAATAAACCTCAGACCATCGGTACGACTTCCAAGCTCTACTACTCCGCCAGAATTGGCTATATGTATCTGCGCGTAAATGACAGATATTGAGCAATATGAATTTCTTTCTTGTCAATTTTCTCTCGAACCCGGGTCAATGGGGAAGAAACTCATCACACTTTTTAGTTTCACTCGGTCTACTTCTATATGAAATAGGTCTTATCATGGCTCCCAACAACTTTCTGCCAACTGCTCCTTGTGAGAAAAAATAATTAAGAAGTACATATTCTTCTATTAACTTCCAACAGACATGTAAAAATATTCCACTTAAAAACATGATATGATAAAAACACGCGAGTAAATAAGGAATAAATATTAAAGCTTTCGGAATATCCGAAAAGAGAAAAGACGCTAAACACATATTTTAGACGGTCGAAGACGGTCGAAGTTTCCGAAGATATCCATCTATTGATTTATTGTGCGCAAAACGCCTTCCATGTGAAAAACATCGTGGGAAAGTCCCCCCAAATGAAAAACACGAGTTTCGTAAAAATTATTTAAACCCATGGGATAGTTATCTCGCTTCCATACTATGGCAGCTGGATTCTATATATTGCAGCAATTCTTTTGTGTATCTGAACATGAAAGAAAATCAGGAGAAACTTGACTGTAATATGGTGGAAGAGATTCTGAGGAATTCGGAGTATGTCTCTTAGACATAAAAGACAGTTCACAAAAAAATTAACAAACATGAAGCGAGGAAGGTAATCAAAGAGAAAATTATAAGGTAGTACGGAGAGATAAATAGTCTATAAGCCTGATTAACTCGAAAGAGAATACTAAATATGTAACGCAAAAAACAAGTTAAAATATTATAGGTTTTTTGCTAGCATGAATTACACTATTGGGAACAGTAGCGTATTCAGAAGACTCCTTAAAGGAGATACGGTGACTATTTTTTGGGGGGGGAAACGTAACCAGGATATAGACTAAGCTGACATGATCATTTCCAGAATGATAGCAAAGAAATTTTAGCTTAAAAAGACCGTTCCACTAACACTAGAGATCCTATAGCTCCGTGCCTACAATTGCAGTTTTTACCATCTTTCATGGCCGCCGTTTTTAGCTCTTTCCAGCATTCATCATCCTCACGGGAAACCTCACTGGCACATCACTATGCAACGAATAAAGGCGTTTTTATAGAAGGGGAAAGTGCTTGTTGCCAGTCCGTTCTGTTTTTAACGCAGTGTTATCGATGGAGCAGAACAAAAAAATCGATACAATCGGACTAAATTCGCTGAATGCCTCTCCGACTAAGCGGAATCGTATTTGTCACCGTTCGCTTAGAAATCAGGGCAGAGCCTTCCAACCAAAAGCGATTCTGTTGGGCAAGTCTAGTAGAGGAATTTTCACCCCTTTCGCCACGTTCACCGGCATGTTCCGCTCGCGCACATCTTTTAATCTCCACAAACCCCGATCGCAAATACACTTGAGCAAATCTGTGAGCCAATTCATTCCTCTTGTAGAGTAAACCTACACGCCAGCCAATTCTCATCTCCGGAAAGTTTCACACCTGCGATTGGCTCATGGAAAGAGAATCCTCGGGATGAAGCAAGTTTTACTTGTTTCAGCGGATCGCGCAAGGATTTTGTATGTCAACCTCCCTCAAGGCGGTGCGTCTCGCGGATTAAAATCCCCGCCTTCTCCCACGATTATTTCATTTCCTAGCCCAACGTTTTCTCCCACATGATCTATGAAAAAGTATTTTGAAGTCCTTCCGCGATAGATGCAAAAGAAACAAAAGGCGACTAAGGGGCGTCCGACCTGCTCTTCCGGTTTCGCCGCCACTCACCTACTGGGATTGCAGATACGCCGACCGCTCGGATGGGTCGAAAGGAAATAAATGAGAGCCAAGGTCAGGAATGGATAGAGTGGCTCTCACCCACGCGCCTGGTAGATGTAGTGCTTTCCCCTAAGTAGGTCGTACCGTTCTAACCGGCTCTAGTAGGCTACCTTCAGAAGACTATCTAGGGAGTCGTCAAGAAATCGCGAAGAAGAGGATATTTTTAAATACGCGAGAGAACACGTCCGACCTCATTGGTATGCATATTACTGTCATGGTATCAGAAAGTGCTACTTGTTAGAAAAATGTAGCGTCGCGTAGGAAGTATTGCAGGATTAGAGGTTTAAAAACACTCCGTGGCAGTGAATCACTTCCTTTGTGGAGACCCCCTGACGGTGGAGGCTTCGTCTCTGAAAGGATCATTGGGACTTCCCGGAAATCTGTAATCCGGAGCTTCCCGATTGTCTCATAACGGGAGTTCCGCTTGCCGAAATCCAGCTTACCGAGTGTTTTTAAAAATAATCCACGTTAGGTAGGTAGGTTTTACGCCCGTATGTCCTTCCTGCAGCAAAACCATAAAGGAAAACTTGGCTCCCACCGGAATCGTATCTGGGAACATCCACAACACACTGTGGGTGAACGCGCTACTAATCAGGCCAATCGGAAACTTCATTGATTATCCGATTTGTACTAGGAGTTTTGACGAACTAGAAACTAGTTTTATGGCCGAATAATAATGATCTTGCACAATTTACACACATCCTTTATTGTCCAAAATTCGGGCTGAAATTTCCCCATCAATCATTTAACCTAACGTCAAAGATTCATTCAAAATTCTTATAATACATTAGAAGTGATAAATTCATTAATACGTTAAGATTAAAATGCATCAAGCAAGTGACGACAAAAAGACAAAAATATTGAAAGTGAGAAAAGAAACTATGGTTTCTGTGACGCGAAAGAAAACTGAGACGTTATTTGAATAACAGAAAAATAATTCCATAATAGGAAAAGGCCTAGAAAAGGGTGTAATGAAAACTTACGAAAGTTATAGAAAAGGAAAAAGAGATAGGTTGCAGTGTAGAGGATAATGGAAATTTCGATAGATATTAATACGTGTATAAGTANCATGCTTCGTAGTCACAAGTTCTCTTAGCTTTTTAGATGCTGACAATAGCCACTTCTTCGACGAGTAGAATTTCCTTAAATCTTTTTTGTTTGAGTTTATTTTTCATACTTTTGAAATAAACCCCTTACTTCTTGGATAGAATAGGACGAGCATACGAATTCACAAAACGTATGCAAATCTTACAATTGCTTTTCAATAACTATGGGATCGCTAGTTTTCCTACATAGTTCAGATAAAAATATCCGAAGAAATATAGACAATCATAAGTCACTACAACATTCAGTAATAAATAAGGTTGTTATTAATATTATTATAAGATTATAAGTAATATATGAACGAATGGGTTTACCGAGATATGTTTACATAGAGAATCTCTTCCTTTTTTCAGCGTCGATCCCACTCTCCTTATTAAGGATAAATAATTCTTCGAATTCCTTCCAATATCAAACTTCTGATTCATCCTTGGACCATTTCAATGATCATTTTCAGAAATATTCTCACGGATATTTTTGTTCATGTTTGTAGAGAATATTGTTTTGAATAGTATCACGGAGCTAATACTTTAAGCAGGATTAAATCAAAGATGAGACTTTTCAGCCTCAACCTGTCCTGAAAGAGGACGTTATCTAATCTTACATTATAGTGTTTTTACGTTATTATTCTTACATTACATTTAGTTAAGGTATTTATTTACACTCATTGGGAGAGTTTGTAGCATTAGAGAAAGAAATGAAAAAGTACCTCTCAAGGGGAAATAATCTATATCTCTTCAAACGTAAGCAATGTCATCGCTCACCAAACAGGGCACAATTTTACTGTAACGTGACAATTAAAAGACAAATTAAAAAACTTCTTATGCACTCAGTAAAATGTCAAAAAATAATGCTACTAAGATATTCTTTTTCATACTGATGTATGTTGAGCATACAATGATGGTCATGAAGATCTACCGAACCGAATTAATAAGCTTTTATGTAAAGTGGTATGAGGAAACTAAGGCGGTTAGATGAGTACACTGAGATTTATTTTACTGAGTTTGAGTCCAACTCTATAGCCGTATTTGTGTATGTATATACTTAATCTTTTGCTTGACATTCCGGATGGATTAGCCATAATTTAAGAGTGTCGAAAAAGTCAGTCCAATGTGTATCGGTTCAACAGGGGCCTAAATTTATTAATCTCATAAAAATTAAAAATTTGTAATCAACGCATCATTAATAGATCAATATCAACAGTGAAACCTGTACGCCGCCTTTTGGTGTGTAGCAGAGAGGGTATAAACCTAGCGATTTCTTTTGGTTGTTACTATTAATATGTATTCTATATTTTCGATAGATTAAATAAATAATATTTGACAATAATTAATATTATGTTACATTTAAAGCCAGAATTTGCGCTGGAGGGTAACATTAGCTCCTAAGGAGCCATTGTAACTTGCTGGAATGTCAGGACCCGCTATCCCGTGAAACCTGAATACATTCAATACGCAGGTGGATTCGAAGTCTGCGACAAAAGTTTTTTTGAGGATTGGGCGAGAGCTCCATTTTATGAGGAGTCGTAAAGATGGGAAGGGCAGTTCCTTAAAGACCCCCATGGGATACTTTGTTTTTCGATTTTTTGAAAGTGCTTGTACTCTGTTACGCTTATCCCGTCCCCATCCGGTTTGTCCCGTTGTCTCAATCAGGTTAAGGACATTTGTCATACAATAAGAGGCGTCGTATTAACATATTCGCGATTAATTTTTAGTAAACGCCTCATCGAAGGAAAACCCTACAGCGATTTGAATTGAATAGCATAATAAGAATGGCAATGAGAAAATTACTACAATTTTTGAAACACATCTGTATTAGTTGATGGTTCTTTTACGAGGAAAAACCCACTCACTAAGGATAAAAATGAAGCATTTGATGATCTAAGCGAAAAATAAATGTCATTGGCAAGACCTCTTACCTACATGATAAATGATCATGTCTATTTATGTTAATAAATATTTCATTAGTTTTATTCATCCATAATTCTGGTATCATTTGAAGAAATTCGGTCAAATGAATGCCGAATGTGAGAATGTGCAGAAAGTACTTAAACTTGGCCTATATACTAATCAGACCGATATACATATCACTTTACATACTTTATACTTTATCTGGGGTTTTCTGATATTATTTTAGTATGCAAAAATATATACATCACCTGACAATTCATGTATATTATTGACTTGATTTGTTGACCAAAGCTAATACCCATACCGCCTTCCAAAATAATTTCATAGATGACAGGGGAAACCGATTGTCCTGTTATAAATATCGGTTTATTTCATACAATAGTCGAACCCTGTGAAACATTCGTTGAGAGATCTATGGACAGTGACAGCAGTGACTCACTTTTTCAGAACAATTTTTCAGGGGGCTTAAACCGAACTTTCGCGAGTATTCAGAATTACATTTTAAGGCGGTTCGGGTCACAAAGAAGTTAGGTAATACCTTCGGCATTCCACAAGAAAGCCTCCTTGAATAATCCGCTCTTTCCTTGACAATTATACGCCCACCACCTCAGCCATGTCACTCGGAAACAATGGGCATCATACCCGAAGATTTCTTCAGGCAAAAAGAATGCAGAAGTCTAGGGTGGACCTTCTTTACCGATGATTTAGAGGTAAAAATATATCCCTTATAATTTATGAATTAGAAGTGCTAAAATTAGAAAATCACTGAGCGATTAATATTAATGGGGGGAGTCGCACCTGTAACCTGTTACCCATTTCCTCATCCGCACAAGTGATACATGCTTCGTAGTCACAAGTTCTCTTAGCTTTTTAGATGCTGACAATAGCCACTTCTTCGACGAGTAGAATTTCCTTAAATCTTTTTTGTTTGAGTTTATTTTTCATACTTTTGAAATAAACCCCTTACTTCTTGGATAGAATAGGACGAGCATACGAATTCACAAAACGTATGCAAATCTTACAATTGCTTTTCAATAACTATGGGATCGCTAGTTTTCCTACATAGTTCAGATAAAAATATCCGAAGAAATATAGACAATCATAAGTCACTACAACATTCAGTAGAGACAAAATTTTCATTGCTGCCTTCCAAGCAACTACAGTCAAAAAAATGAAGGAATGTGTTTCCAGTTCATAGAAAACTGCATAAGGCTAACATGAATACATTCCAATCGAAAAGACGAGTTATTTAAGTACGACGCATGACTTTGGTTGCACCTTGCTTTTATGAGACGTAAGATCGTTGTTTGGATTGCCATATTTCCCCATTTGGATTAGTAGTTATTCATTCCCAGGCGAAAACAGGAAATGCTTCTAAACATGTCGTAAAAGCGCCAATTTCTAAGAGGCGTCTGAAATCCATAGAACGACGAAGTTTGATGAGAATATTGCATCAGAGTTGTGAAATATACCACTCGTGAATAGGTGAAAAGGAAACCTTCCAAAAATCTACCCTTTATGAGATACTTATGCTAATTTGAATGTGGGGATGAAGAATTAAATAGGAACTTATATACATTTTATAAAGTAAAATAGATCTGTGAATATCTAAAGGGAATGCAGTCAGAATAAATGCAGTCTAGGATACACCGCTCCGAGAAAATACAATAAGTTTAATGTAAGGCCCCCTACGAGATTCTTAATGTTCAGCCTCAGGAAATATAGAAGTCAAAGCGTTATGATGAATAGCGAAAAATAACATTAATAAGAAAAGAAATCAATAATAAATAAGACGCAATTAACAGTATTAAAAACTCCCAAAGTCATCACAACAAAGAACTGATGGTTTTAGGAGTTTTTAATACTGTTAATATTATAGCCATCAGTGGTCTTATTGTCATTATTGAATAAGACTCAGCATTAAATTATTTTCCTTATCTTCTCGTTAACGGCAGAAAATTGCCACTAATTTAAGAAATTACCGAAGAGTATGGAGAGAGAACAAATTCCAATTTAAAATTCACTGATTTTACAGAACGCGTCTCCGTGAGTAATTAACAATTTTCATGTTAAATGTTAATAATATGTTCTTCTGGTGAAAATCGATTATATGAGTGATGTTTTTCAGGAAAATCTGAAGGCTTCGTATATAATATGGCGCTAATGATTCGAAATATGCGAAGGAAGGTTAGGAATCGAATAAACCTTTCTATTCATCGCGGAAATACTTGAAAACCTTTAAAACATTTCGTAGACACGGAAACCAATTAGTGAAAATTTGGTGTGGGACTCCGCGAAGTATGGTTAATTAAAACCGAAGGCAGTACAGGTGTCAATTGACCTAGGGAAATAACTCAAGGATCCGAAAAGCAGTCCCAAAGCACAATTAGCATATGCATGTAAAACGTTTATGAGACAGCAAGTGGTTGCGGTTTTCCTCAGAGCGAAGATTCCTTTCAATGCGTAAAGACTTTTCATTACACAAACGACAAAAAGCATTATTTTCGTTGCGAAATTTTTAATATTTTCAAAACTCCATAATTTCCCTTTTCACATCAATTTGAAAGATGGGAAATAATATCATCTCGCGAGTACGCTCACATAGAAGAAGCTCGTCGCAGCATGATATTATAAGAGTTATCATTGATAAATTCACGACTACGAGTGATCCTCGGATATAAGACTTCGACAGCTAACAAAATCAGCTGTGTCTAAGGCATTAAAAAGAAGTGTTGCGAGTTTTTGCTGGTTTGACATTAACTGCGTATTCCCATGCTTCGCCATATGAATAAGAGAAATGTGGTATTTAGAAAATCATAATTCTAATGGTGATACTGACCGTTAAAAAAATATCCAATTTGACCCTTGATTATCATCTGTTTCACTCCAGAAATGGCCAAATGGGTCCATTTGAACATGATAATGAATGGTTGACTGCTGAAAATGAATTTAAGGCCATTTAATAATGATATTTGGTGGATTATGAAAGAGCCATTAATTCCATCAAAAGTCGTAAGTACCGTTAATCGTCTTGGATTCTATACAATCAGGGAAAACTTTCCCTGAAATAAATGAAAAATATACGTGAAGTAAATTTTTATCGTTTGCTTGCTTAATTTCTTTTGTAAAGTTAAATTTGAAATGCTATTTATTCAGAGCATTGGAACTTATACTGAAGGAATTGCCATAAATATATCTATCGTAGAGTAGATATCATTTCCGATTATAAACTGCGAAATTTTTGAAAAGTAGAGCAATATTTTGTAATACTTTGCTTTTTCTTTGTAAATCGTCACTTTTGAAATCCAAATGTGTAGGTAAACACGCCCTTCATATGAATTTATTGAGGGAGATTGCCTCATGAGATATCCATCGGTAATCTTTACAAGGTTATTTGCATACTGAAAGCATTATTTCACACCTATCATAGATATATTTCAACATTCTTTAGCGTACCTTTCAACGCATACTCTCTCCCGCTACACCCACTGTATTACATTTTAGAATTAAGATGATAAAAATCTTCAAATTCCAAATTTCGCATAAATTTGTAACCTTAATGATTCTAAACATATCTTGTATGGCTGATAGCTACAAGTTTGATCGCTGTGAAATAAATATTCTTTGGTAATATTTTTATTATGAATTAAGAATATCAGTAAATTACAATGATTATCGCGTCGGAGATAAAAATTCGTATGTAAAATTTCCTATGCATATATGAGTACAAAACTAATCTCGAAATTGCACGATTTCATGTAATCCCAAGGAAGAACGGACATGAAAAAAGTCTGACGAGACCAGATCTCGAACTTGGAATCTTCAAATTTTCGGGGTGATGCTTTTAACCAATTAAGCTCCGTAGCCAACACATTCAACCATACCGTTTGGGAGACTTTGTAGGCAAGTGCAAAGTGATTTTTATCGCTGGTTCCTCAACGAAGACGTTGGCCGAGGACGATGCCGCTTAGTCGGATGAAACCACGAAACCATGTAATATCACTTAAAGGGAGTTCTGCAAGTTCCTAATAAATGTCAATTCATATTGAATTAGATTTTAGGGTTCGTAAGAATCTTTCTCCTCACGGCATTAATGATATATATCCGTGAAACATGTTTAGAAGAAATGGAAAATGTATTGGTGATTGTATACCAAAACACTAATACCCGAAGTGTTCGATTTAAGATTCCATTCCAATCCCAAACACAGAGTCGAATCGAAGGAAACATACCGATTCGCAGACTTGTCGGTTAAAAGAGGTCGTCCAAATGGGGTGTCGGTCAAGGGTGCGTTCGTCAAATGCGGTACGGCTGCGTTCGCTTATAGGTATTAGTTAATGAGTTAAACGCAATGATAGAGGAAAGTAGAAAAAAGAGCGATAAAAATTATGGTACATCACGATCTCTAAAAATGGGTCGCAACTTCTCAGTAGAGAGCACCATCTAATTCTGGGTAGGAAAGAATTGGTGGCAAAAGGGATATGACAAGAATACCTCCACCTTATTGGAAACATTTTTTTTTTCTTTTCCTGTCGCTACATACCGTCACGGAGGAAACTCAAGGGTGCTTTTCCATCCGTCCCATTGTGTCCGTGGATTATGATGACGTTGTCTTTCCGCCGATCCCAACCGATGGATTGGAGCGATCCTGGAATGGTGACTTCCGCCCGGGTCCTGAACGAACCTTTTCTAAGAAAAACAATGAAACGGAAAACAGGAAGCCAATAGTGAGACACATTGTGAAAACTAGCGGAGCAGTCACGTATCAACGAGCACGAGTTTGCAGTCTCAACAAGTGATCTACTTCGTGAAACAACGTCATCCGTGTAAAGCGGATTGTTTCATATTCGCGATAAAAGAGATATTAAGAGAATATTCAGAACAGCAATTAACACATTCATTCGCAAGATTCTTCATAATATTTTACTGCTTAAATTTCGCGATCTTCATGAAAAATAATATGATTTTCTGGAAAAAGAAACGCTAAAACAGTAAGCTATCAATCGCTCTATTTTTGTCAGTCATGGATTCTGATTTTGTTCCTTCATGGGGATCAGTAGCGGAAAATGTCCCTCTTTCAACCCTACTCATGTTTTTACAAGAAAGAATAAAATTTAGCAAATTCGATCAAGGAGTTAAAGTAACTCATGGCTTTCGCTCAGTATTAACAATAAATTATTAAACTATCGATTTAATACACGTGGTAAAAAATTACACACATTATCGGTGGTCCGCGGTTGGTGTTATTACTTAAAACTTCCGATATCGGCATCGTATGTCATGAAACTATATGGATATTTAACGTTAGATACCAAAAGATTATTTGCTATATTTATTTTTACAGTCGTTCAAAGTTCCATATCTAAAATGAGTCAATCAGTTTTAGATAAATTTCTTTCGTTTTAATACCGAGTTTAAGGCACTTTATTCTTAAAGAAAATCTGAATCGAAATGAGGATCAAACACCAACTTCCGTAAGTAAGATAAAATACGTGTCAAAGCATACGTAAGAGATTAAATGGTACAAGTAAAAACTTCGTCAAAAGGAACTAAAAATTCAAATTAAATGACAAACCTTTTACGTCAACATTGGTCTAGTTATTATTTCTAAGCATTAATAATTTTATAATACACACCGCAACTAGGAAATTCTTGTGAAGTTATTGAATCATAGGATAAAGTTAATTATTAATTATTTTTTCAATATAAGAACCATAAAATTTGATTCTCATTTCTTTCAATTAACTATTATATTTTGTAACTATTATTATTAATTTATTTGCTACAGCTGGAAGTCCTGTGACATTATTTTTCCGTATTACTTACACCAATTTAGGCCCAGTATTATAATATATACTGAAAACGGACCTTAACTAATGACTACCAGTACAGGTATTATAATGGTTTGTTAGATTTAAATTGAAGATTTTAGGTAATATTTATGCTAATCCATCATAGATATAGGAGATTAACCACTATCTACATTTAACTCTAACACACCCTTATAATACCGAGCCCTAAAGGGAATATTTATATGAAGTCCATTTTAAGTATACATTAGAATGCCAGGTCATCTGTGAGTCATCCTCAGATTAAAATCGTTAGCATCAATAAAAGCTCACCTTGTGTATAAGTACATCTTTATGTCGTCGTCTGGACACGTGTTTGATTGTTTCCAAATGCATCGCCAGTACCTTATGTCACCGCCGAAGAATATTTCCTCCGTCTCAGGAAGCCCTGTTTTATAAAAGAACCATATTTAGTTAAATTTACAAATCAAAAAGCATAAATTTAAGTTATTTCTAAGATTTATATACTGAACTGAGACATATGCTTATATACTGAACTGAGACTGAAAATATATCTTAAGTAAAGGATCGTTAATCAAATAAAAATCTCTCCGTCCAATATTCAGCCTGGAGGTCGAATAGAACCACATATACTTGAGCGCAAGGAAAAAAGTGCGATAATAATGGATAACTGGGTAAAATTCCAAAATAGCATCGAATCGCTGACTATTATACATTCGTTACACTTTGGTAATTTGAAATAACATTAGGAGAAGTGATTCTGGGGGAATTGAAGCAAATAAAATTAACTACAGAACATAAGCTAATAAATTAACTGTATATCACAAGCGTATATTACATAATCTTAAAACAAAGTCATAATAAATTATTAAAGTTTATTTGATGTTTGGTCCTCTATGGCTACAATGAATACGAAAAACTTCAAAAAGAAAAAGATATGGTAACACTTTTTTTGAAATATTTAAAATGACGTTCCAGCAAATATCACTTAAAACCATTAGATATCTTTTCTTGAAAGTATCGGATGGTCATATTCGTATATGTCACGCAGAATTATAGGAAGAAATAATTTCTTTCGTTTTGATCTATGATATTACCAGCACAATAATAAATGAGGTATGATTCGTCAAATAAAACTAATGCATATTTTAGTTAAATTTATCATTACTTTTTCAATAGCATTATTTGTCATAAAACAAAGAAGAAAGAGGAAAAGACGAAACAAAATTCAGGAACGATTGACAACTTAACGCTGCAACTATTTCAACAACTTACTATTTTCACAAACAATTGACAACTAAAAGTAGAATCAAGCATTGATAATCATCTGAATTGCAAAATGAATGTGAGATATCTGCATTTATCTCCCAGTAAAATTAATAGTCATAGCTTTCAAGTCCTTCTCCTTTTCCCAGACAAACTCTATCATTATAGCGTCATGCTTCAAATTACTATTTCTCAATGAAAATCATTCAGTTTCATCGGACATGAATTTGTTTTCTTCTTTAGAAAGATGAGATGATTTCCATTGTGTGTCCATTAGATAAACGTCTATTGGAATATCCCTTAATGGGAAATCGCTTCTTTAATGGATACGGTGAGGAAATTTCTCGTCAAATACTTCCTACTGGTTCATATAATGCTCATTTTTATTCTTATGTAAAGGAATGTTTATAATTAGGCTCTGATCCCTTACTTAAATTGACAAATAGAACGATAAAATCATTTTAAATCTGTATTGTTGCGTAAATCAAGGGTATGAAATAAATATGATTAAGCTCCGAAGATGAAAATTCTTCTAAATCCAAATAGTTATATGTTTCCGAGTTTGAATGATACCTAACACATGGTCTTAGTTGATACGTAAGTGAAAGCCTTCGAAGCATGTGGGCGCCGAATTTCCCCTATTCAAGATACCGCCGCGGCGCGATATCGAAATATGCCAAAAATTAGGGAGAAATCCACTCCGGGAATACGGGTCGTATGAGCAGGCCGGCAGTTAGAATAAAAGGACGTGAAAAGTCCTATAGCTGAAAGACGCTTGAACTTTCGCGTGTCTTTAAGTGGAATTTTCGTAATTATAACTTTCCTCTGCGCACCTGCCAGGCTTTTGGTATGCTTCGACTTAATGCCCAAGAAAAGTGTTCATGTTTACGGAATCTTAACTGAATACCAAGGACAGAGAATAGCTTCTCAATGAAACGTTTATACGCCCAAGTAATAGAAAGGAAGGAATAAAGGAAAAGTGGGTGGTGCTGAAAAAATCCGAAACGCCAAAACTAATCACTGCAATTTATTTTTAAAATGAAATGCCTGTTCTCATAAATGAGTACTTGTTTATTATGCGATGACATTTGTACTCCCCATCACATGTTATGTGGATAGAAAACCTGAATGGAAGAATACATTTCCTGATCAGTAGAAATTCAAAGACGATTTTGACCAACTTAGATTCACATCTCGACATACATAGGAAACATAGACAAATTACATTCATACATACAGCCAAATATAGACAAATTCTCCCAAGTCCTTCACAACCTTTCTAAGTGACATTGATACAATTGAATTGAAGGTTAACAGCAGTGCTTCTCAACCGGGGTGCCGCGACTTATCTATTTGTTTTTATTTATAATTCCTGAACATATATGCGCTGTATTTTACGGTATATTTTTTGTTTAATAGGATTTCCTTATCATGATGCTAAAATATTTTACTCTTAAAAGCCAACATCTTCCTTCTCAATATGATTTAACAATGAAACTCACAAAATTTTGATTTTTATTACGCAAAAGTTGAGTTTATGTATAAGCGTACCGTAGAAGACAAAAGTTTAGAAAAAAAACTCGCATAAAGGACGAAACGTACACTTTTAAAGCAAATTCCTCAAGCATGAAATAAAGTATTTTACCATGACGAAGTCTCGTATATTTAAGCGTACGCTGTAGCCAGAAATTTCAACGAATTAAACAAATTCCTCAAACGTGTCTTAACGTAATTTCTCACAACGCAAATTAAGGTCATGATCGTTCAGTCTTATCATCGCAATTTCAGCGATATTCAATTCATATAAAAGTACATCCTTTGTATTTACATCGAATTACCAAAATTTCCTTTTACATTGACTGAATCTCTTTTTAAAGTTATTCAAGAAATGTGATTTCTTTTTGTGACAATTTCGTGATAACTTATCAACTTATTTTGAAAGCTATGCTTACACTTTTACTCTCCAGAGAGATGTATAACCAAGAAATTCTTTATAATAATAATAATGCTACTTTATTCGGGAAAGATTGAGACTATCAAGTCTCTTCTTACATCGAACCCTTCTTCATATAAATTTTAAAAGAGAGCTTGAAAAAAGTGCAAAGAAGAAAACTAGTTTGCGGGTTAGAAAACCTACGATATGACTTACGAAAAATACACCACAGCAAGAAAACTCCCACAAGAAGGAGTGTAGATAGCAATAAAAGTTCTAAGTGCGAAGATAAGAAAAAATGAATAAATTTATATAAATATAAAATATTATATGAGGAAAAGAAAAATTTTGTATGAAAAAAGAAATTAAAATATTATATGAATATAAACATATCGCCAATAGCTATAAAAAATAGTTACTTTCCAACGTTAGCAACAAAGTTATGATAATTATGCTGACAATCAGTATTTTTCATAACATGAAAAAAGCTTAGATTTCCTTTGGAATATAACTGAAGGTCATCGGTTGGCATTTGTTAAACGTCCAATTGATATCTGCAGATTTTCTCATCACGAAAATTTTATGACTTGGCAGAATGACCACATTTACACGCAATTGGGACGGATAAAAAAGTGGACCCACAAGCGTAAATTATGAGTAGACTGTCGATCAGAAAGAGGGCGAAACTGCTGTTAACGATCACTGTCATCTGCTCATACTTTAGTGTAATACGTAATGGGGTCATGATTGGGCAAAAAGTTGGTTAAAATTAAAATATCTGGGCGAAATTTCATTTTTTCGTCATATTCTTTTTGTGATTGATTTCACAGAATCCTTAGTCATAATATTATTGAAATATTAGGCGGATTCGTACATAAATATTAATAATTAAATAAATTAAACATTAGGTCTCATACGACTGGGCGAAACCAAAATTTTGCTAAAACTTATCTTTGACAGAATGTATATGCTCTCGATTGCTGAGCTCAAAAAATACGTCCACCTATTGGTGAAAACAGTGGTGACATTTAATGTAGATTCTGCCCATTAAAATTCCACCTCTGAATTTGATCCATAATGCCTATAATACAGCTTAAGTTATCTTAAAATCTAGATTCCTGGCAGAGAACTTATTAAGCTGCCAAATAAATCTGAACAAAAGCGCTGCATTTAATTCTCTACACAGTTCAGAATAGTTTCTCTGGTTAACATAGCGTCTTGTTGATGCAGCTCAAACAAAAGATGCCACTCTGAAAGCTTCATCATGAATTCATCCAGCTATAACCCACTGGAAGAAAAACCCGGTTTCATAGCTGGAAGAAACCGGAGCAGGCTCCTAAACCATTTCCCTCTTCCGGTGTATGATAACAGGTGGCGTGACATCTCGTAACTTCAAAATCGTCGAACTTGTTTGATTTTCAAATTAGCAAAGGTTCGGTCCCCGGCATCTGTTCGAATTACATAATATAATATATATATGTAGGCGCATTCTTATTCACTTGCAAAATCACTGGAATTGGGTGTCTCGAATTTTAAAGGCAGTAAAGAGCTGCATGAAGGAAAGTAAAATATTAGATTAGAAGACAGTAAAAATCCACGAATGTTTCTCAGGCCGCAAAACGTATTATTTTCGTGAGAAGACAACGCCGGATGAGATATTACCGCCCTTCAAACTAAGATATAACGAAACGATTTATTTCATAACCGTTGAGCCGCAAATTTTATTCTCAAAGGACCACGAGACAGCTTTCGAAAAGCAACAGTGTTGAGCGCGACCTAAAAAAAATCGCCGGTTGAATTCAGAGCGACCTCATGCAGGATGGGGACTGAATCGCGTTATCTCCACAATATCACCAGACTTCACGAGGAACGTGCGATTTACGCGCAAAGCTCCTTAGAAAGTAAAGCGGCCTTAATTCTTGTTCGGAGAGTGAAGAATTTTAAAACGCCGCCGCCGCAGAATAACTTGAATGAGGAGTCGCGCACTCGCCTTGAATTTCTGAGCGTGCCGGGGATTTTAATACTCTTCTGATGCCATACCGATCCACGCAAACGCAGACGACCCCCGAGTTATCGTCGATACTAACAATAAGTTAAAACTCTCACGATCGCTCGCGCTCTGTCGGAGAAATGAATACCCCAGGCCGAAAAAAACTTGAACGATGACACCATAAATACCCAACCCCTATAAATCAAAACTGTGGTGAAAAATCAAATGCTTGCGAGGGCCGATCTATATACTGAAAATAAGGAGTTCAACTAACACACTTACTGGTGTTTCCGTTACTGAAATCCTGCGCGTTGTATTTCAATATTTGGAGGTCTTTTATCTGAAAATTGCGGCATTTCTATTTCCGCGTCACAGGTCGTCAATTATCAAAATTTGTGTTATTTTTGGACGTCGGATGGATAAAATCTGAAGAGGAATTAAAGTATGCATAAGGAAAATTTAAGAGTCCTGCTAATCCAGAAGTTTCATCACTGGGCAAACAATCCCAAGAAGAACATTAGACTCCAGGGTTCGCGTCATTACAAAGTATGTAAAATCGCTGAAAAAAGAGCAATTAGCTTCATCAACTAACTAACATGGTGCAGTAGTCCTAAATATAAATATTCACGAAGAAACACAATTATAGCGATGCGTAGACGTTATTTTCAAGCTAACATCAACTGAGACGATTGCGAAGTTTATATCAGTTACCTGTTGAAATATCAATGTTATTAAATTAGCCATTGTTGCACGCTCTTTCATTGAATAAACTTTCTACTGTTGGTCGTAGAAAAGGGGAAAGTATAAGAATCTTCAATACGAAAAGAATAACCAAATAATACACATTAGAAAAAAATAGTCCATCGCAGAAGAGGAGAAGACCGAGACACCTATTCTAATGACAGGTGTTGAAATCACCAAAACAAGAGAAAACGTCAATGAAATACACGAGAAAGTTACGCACTTAATTCAATTCCCCTTTGGATGCACTTTTAGGAGAGATTCTTTAATAATTAATGAAATAGTGTATACTTTGTAATTTACACACAGAAATTGACAGTCTACGGGTTACTGTAATAGCATTATGCGTCGATTCGTCATTGTCACGGAAACGACAAACTTCTTTCACAAGTCGGTTGTCAAGAAATACCGGATTATCCGGGATTTGTCACATTTCCCAATATCCCGAAAATGCTTTTCGGAAGCTCCAAAGAGTCGAATTGAAGCACTCATCAGCACTGAATAATTTTCAGTATCAATTCACCGATATAAGCTTCTAATCACTGATCGGTGTCTTTCGACAGCTAAGATATGGGCCCTTGTAGGAGTCACTTGTACTGAGACGTCGTATACAAATATTTTAGCACCTCCCTATAAGAAACCGACTGGAGCACGTCTTAATCCCTGTTATGTCCCAAGATATTCCGTCCTCAGCGAAATAAATTGTCCTGTTTTACACCGTCCGTCTTAGGACAATCTAGTCCGCAAATGAAACCCACTTTCATTTAGGCGGAATAGAGAGACACTTTATATAATTCTCCAGGGCACCTCAACGCAGAGGAGAAGAGACCCTACCTTGCAGAAACACGAGGAGCAAAGCCACCGCTCCCATCCAACCCATCGCTTGGAGGTTTCCCGAAGACTGGAGGGTGCAATTCTCTCTGCCCCCTTTTCAAATCCCACTCTTTCTCCGTTCCCACCCTCCGAGGTTGCCCCACCCCTTCGACGCGATGGAGCAGAGAAGGCGAGAACAAGGCAGGACGAGACGAACCGCGGTAGTAATGGGGAAAAGAATCAAGAGAGAGAAAGGGAAGAGTGATGGGGGAAGATGTGTACGATGCGCGGGTCTGCCACTGCGCCTCCGATGGCGACCAAGCGAAGAAGGGAGTTGCGGATATCTCCTGGACGCTTCAGAAATTCNGATCTAAAAAACTTTCCGAGGATGGCTAAGCATGATAGCTATCTTAAAGTAATGGCGATATTAGTGTCTTAATTATCTGCAACAAACTGCTAAAATGCCACATTTTCATGGAAAATTCCATTTTTATGGAACTATCTTGGTGAGACTATCAGTTTCATGGCAAGTTTTCAAGTTTTAATGGGTACCCACAGCATATACATTTATCTGAGCAATTAAATGATGAAATTGACCTATTTTTAAATGCGGTTTCCAAGGTGCTTCGATAATTTTCCATTGCACTCATGTACTTAAATTCCTGAGAATAGCGTTATGTATTCAAATTCCGCGCCATAATATTCCGCAATTAATTAATATGCGCAATATTATTCATCGATTTTTCAATATAACATTTTCTCATTTTTGTATGGTTAACTAAAAATTCTATGAAATCATAAAGGCTATTTCAAGTAAATTAAGTTACGCTACAGTTCGCGAATGCGGTGCCAGAGCTCTGATTATAATGGAATCTGTCAAATGTATTAACTCTACGGTATTGGTAAACTGGGATGAAGAATGATTAATGACTTGAAAATTCATGACAAAGAATTATACTTCATGCATTTATTTCCATTCCAGAAAATTCCAATTTATCAAGATTTCAAGACATAAATTTGGATTGGTTTTAATCCAAGCATTTTATTAATTAAAAACTATATTTTATAAGCATATAAAAGGCGATTTTAAATTAAGACAATTTTATCAATGTAGAAAATAAAGATTCTAAGAAGAATTAAATCTTCTTAAGAAGAAAATAAGTAATGGTCGTGACATAAGTTAACATAGTTTTCCACTCTTTCGCTGTAATATTACCTTTTCCACATTTTTCGAATGCTCTTTTGTAAATTCGCATCCCAAACAAAAGAGTGGCGGGTATGTTTTGACTCGCGACTAAGAGCGATTAAAGTCACTGGCACAGAAACAAATTGTGATGAATTAACTAAACGAACTCTTTTATCGTAAAGATCGTTAATCAAAATGAACTTAGAAATACCACGGGCTACTCATTAACTATGTTGTAAACTAAAAATAAACCAAACAAGGCTACCGTTGGACGTAGTTTCACACTTTGAAGACAACTTGATTGGAAATACCCTTTTATTGTTTCCTTGTCTTTTACAGCACTTAATGCTAAATTTTGATAGTTCTTCTGATGAAAGTAAAAATTAAAATTTTAAACATATAATAAAAACAACGTTATGGCGTTTTGTCAGATCTCCTGCTATATGCTATCTCTAACTATATCCTGCTTCTACTATTTACTGTCTACCAGATCTGCTATACGCGGCCTCCTGCTAATAGCTATGATGGCATTCTTCCATATCTTCTGCATTGTAATTATCGCTGTTATTTATATTACTTGAAATGTGCTTGCATACAAAGAGCTGAGTGCGAGGCAGCCATCCATCCTCAGGTGGATCAGTGGAAATAAAGTATGAACGAGATAAACTGCGAGGAGCAACGCACCCTGACTCGGCGCTATGCATGCATCTCCTCAAGATGTTGCAGGTCGATTAAGATAGCGTGACGACGAAGTCCACGCTAAGTGCGCGTGAGTAGTTATACGCTAGGTATAAGTTAGAATAATGGAACTTTTGTAACGGTATGGCCATGCTCAGTATCCTACACATGATACAGGCAGTAACTGAAATTTAAATGTTTTACTATAAATTGAAAGAGTCGGAAAATAGTTGGCCCATGTTACGTAATTCTTTTCTAAATACTGTCTTAATAGTTTTTTCTCGTCATACCCCAGCAAATTCTAATTACCTAATATTTCTTTTTGTACTCGCGCTAAACGTATAATATTGCTTTACCATAAAATTTATTTCATCATATAAGTGTAATGAACTATCTATGAAAGTTCTTTTTTCGATTTGCAACAGCTCTCCTACTTTAATTAAAAATCTCAAATGAGAGCATAAATCGACTAAGCAGTCATTGATTATGGTCTGCTTCTTTTACGATGAAAATATTAAATGTATTCAGGAAAACGGAACAGATCGTAAAAATATCATTTTTCTTAATCCTGAGGGACTTATCAGTTGAACTAATGAATCGCTATGCTAAAGTGCGTTGAGACCCCTTGCTACTTTACCTAAAATTTTAAATAAAACGAGAAAAAACTTAAAAATAATCCAATATGTACACGTTACCTAGGGACGATTTTAAAGTCTATTTTCTTTTAACTGCATATGGGGCAAAACCGATGTGTTTATTGAAAGGAAATTAAAGTAAATTATAAATGCACCAAACGGCAAATGCAAAACAATTGAATATCCTTGCCGCTCTCGATTTAATGAGTAATTTACAGTATGGTGCATCTATACGTAGCAAACAGTTCATACTAAAATTCAAAGCAATAAAGTCGATATGTTAAAGCGTAACTTTGTGGAAAGCCATAATAATGATGAGAACAGCTTTTTAATTTTCCACAATATTACTCGCTTTTACTTTCTAATATCTAAGACATAATACGTGAGGGTCACTTAAAGAAAACATTCCTTAAGTGACCTTTGCGCTTTTACGAAAAGTAAATTCTTTTTAAATCTGGGGTAAGAACAAAAATGCGTGGTAAAATTACATTTAAAACTAAGTGTTGACATCAAATGACGACAGACTGAAGAGAAAGGATAAAAATCGTACGAACGGACTCGAAGTATAGTAGGCTTTTACGTGAGACTGGAAGCTATTCCGGTCACTCGATCATTACCTTTTCAGCTTAGTGGACGAAAGATCCTTGAAACGAGTACATCGCAGCTCTCTTTGACCCCGACACTACTCCATTACATATCCTCAAAACGAGCGACTGATATTTATTTCCAATGAGGAATGTTCCAATGAGGAATGTTCCAATGAGGAATGCTTCAATACTTAGGGGTTTGAAATACTATCAAAAGTAATTATTCTTCCTTGAACGGTGTCAAAATACCCGTTATATATGCTTCGCTTCGAGGGCATGTGTAAAGAAAGGTCGCTTAAGAAACCAGAGCAACCGAAAAGCTGCATTACGGGAACGATCGAATACAAGAACTCAGAAAACCACAGATTGTAAAGGGAGCAAAAAATTTAGGTGGTAATTTTTGTTACGCCATCTGGACTGGTGTCCTGTCCTTGTCTGGTGGTAGCATGAGATGTACTAAAAAGGCAAAAAAAAATACCATTTTAGTTTTAGAAATCGTATCCAATTGTTCCTCAGCAGAGGCATATTCGAAACCCTCGCATGGAGATCGTATATGCGAATTTTATATAGAAATTACTATTTAAGGTCGCCATGCATCGGAACCTTTCCTACATTAAAGGACAACAAACACCGATAATTTGCTGATTTCAAATTTGAGATATCGAAAAATGTATTTCTGACAATTAGCAACTTTTCATTAGCTTAATATGACACTTAGTCTGCAATTTGCCGTTTATCTGAGAAATGGTAATAATATTCTCATAAGTTATAACGTCGCCTTACCTTAAGGTTACTTTGAGTGAGGGATGGATCTAAAAAACTTTCCGAGGATGGCTAAGCATGATAGCTATCTTAAAGTAATGGCGATATTAGTGTCTTAATTATCTGCAACAAACTGCTAAAATGCCACATTTTCATGGAAAATTCCATTTTTATGGAACTATCTTGGTAGTACTGTGACATTGATTTTTAGTTCAAGTTTCCAAGCATATTGCTTGAGTTGCAAAATCACCAACTGGGGCAATTGCCTCTACCCTCTCTCCTTTTGATCTGTTTATCTTGATAATCAGTCAGTTTTTACATTGGTTGTCCCGCAATATGAAATAATAAATAATAATAAATTGCCTCCACCCTCTCTCCTTCTTTCTGTCTATTTTGATCATCAGTCTATCTTTTCATTGGTTGTCCTACAATATGAAATAACAACATCGTTTTATTGATGCTTCAATAAACCGATAACCAAATATTTTTGGACATTTCTAAAAAAAGTCATGTTTCCCATCCTTTTAAAGATAGAATTTTCCTGTAGAATGTTGAACAACTCTCCATAAATATCGTTTATCAGAGAATTTCTGAATCAAGGATTTAAGTTGCGAGGATGAGAAAAATATGCTCAACGGTTTCGAAAGACACCCGTGTATGTTATACTCGAGAGCAAAAGCTAACCTAAATGCCTACTGACGTAGGTAACAATAGAGCATAATAATTATGTTTGTACTAACCTATAGCCAGCGAAATCAGCCTGGGAGGAAAATTCAAATAATTGCAAATAATTTCTAAGTTAATTATCATCAATCATTTTTCTAAATTTAGACATGCGCATAAACTAACCCAAGCTTTCTCAGAAGGAAGAAAGATTATTTCCTCGCCTAATTTTTTCCAGGCATTTCATATTCTAAAACTTATATGTGAGGATCTTGATATTTAACAGGTAGTAGTCAGCCCTACCTCCTGAAACGAGTTAAGGAAACGTTGAGTCCGCGAATGAGTTAGGAAAAAGAGCAATACGAATGACAGATTAAAAGAAATTTCAATCAGTATTCTATTTAGTATTCAGTATGGTAGATTAGTATGTTACTATTATTTTATTTTCTTTTTTCTAATTTTTATTCAGTCTTAAAATATTGCAAAATATTATTAGGTACATGTAAACGTAGTATAAGGTAAACATAGAGCTAAGTAAACATGAACACATATTTATATCTTATGAAAATTATCATCTATTTCTGCAAACAGTGTATTTTCATATCTTACTTTTAGGTAATTTCCTAGGTTTTAGGCTCATATATATTTCACATCTTGTTATAATTTAGTGGATCTCAACTGAGTTTCCTTAGATTAGACGCAGTTATGTTTCCCAATCTCGTTAATTACTTCAAGTGAAAATAAAAGAAAAGTACTCTACTTCAATTTAATTAATTTTCCATCGTACAATTTGATGTTAAACTTGGAAAAATGTGTGCAACACACCACTGAAGCGCAGTCCGATGGTATCATATGCGGTCTGAAGGTTTCTTATGCACTCGAACGGTAAATGCCTCCCCCATGAATAAAGGTTCCCCAACCCTGACAAAGCTGCTAATTTAAATTTCAGCAACCGATTCAAAAGCGTATGCTATCGAGCGAATCTCAGTAGATGTGCATAATTTAAGTCTTTGCAACCACGCTCGTTAGCAATCATTACAATGCTACCGTTCGGAAGGTATCTAAATTTATTCGACGAGTTTTAGGAAAAAGACGGGAATACGAATGAGCCAAGTGGAATGTTTGCCTGTGATCTGACTGAAAAGATTGCGATTGGGCAATAGAAATACGAAGAGTCGGGCTCGTAGTAAATGCAGCGAAGAGACTGCCAAATGAGCCTTGCTTCGCGTAGAAGATGCAAAATCTATGAAAAATCGAATAAAAGAGACGTCGCTAATGGAAATCGTGGATTTGTAACCCATAAAAGAAATGGTGTCGACCTTTACAGGAAATGATGATGAAAAATTATAAAATACAGAAACTTCGGTACAGAAAAATTCTTTCCCTGGTTTGTTAAGAACATGATACATGGTAGCTCAACGCGAAAACCTAGCTAAAAATGAAAGTGATATTGATACTGTAAGAATGATGATACAAAAATGTGATTACTTTCATTACTAACATCATCATCATAATCAGCAACGTTTCCTCGAGAATACATTCGAAGAAAAACACGGAACATTAGAAGTATTAAATAATTGTTTTAAGTTCAGTTTACATTTCAACGTGGCTGACCATTTAATTCTAAGACGAACATAATTAAATGAATATACTGAGTATCAGTTAGCATTCAAAGCTTTTTAAAACGACGAATTCTTGCTAAATTAAAATTGCTTTTGAAAAGACATTACGCGTTACAATCAATAACGACGAGAAATAATGTGGTCACTAAAATGTTAAAATTCGGTTAAAAAAATTACCTTGATTTACACTATTTCCTTATATCACTGCCATTGGACATATTTTTAGGGAAAATGAAGGTTCTTTTTCAATCAAGACCTAAGAATGATTTTGAGGATGAAGGGTTCCAGATTTCACTTTCAAAGAGAATGCATGAATGTTCAAGTTTCACAAAAATATAATATTCGCATATGCAAATTTTTGTGAAAATCGGAATGATATTGAGAAGTTAACATTTCGTGCAATCTGAGCCATCAAGTTAACGCCATAGAAGTCCACTTTCTCAAACATTTCAAAAAATTCAAACTTGATACAGTTTGACTGGAAATGGGAAATACTTTGAGCAATTCCAACATGAAAACCTGTTTTACAACTGAGAACCTCTCACTGAACCATTGCAAAACTGGATTTCCACCTCTAATTAAATCACGCGTAAAATATTCTGGATCAAAAACCTCCAACGCGCAGCTCATAAGCAGCCTTGCAGCACTTTTACTCATTCAGTGCCGCCCTTGAATCCAAAATGTTAAACCCGGAGACAGCGGGAATCGAAACCGAATCGCCCAACATCCGGGCGGACTCTCTTGCCACTGGAGCTGTTACGAAGAACAGTATCACTCCGTTTTTCAATAAATTCTCACTGAGCCCATCAGTCAACAAGGAGATGAAATGGAAACTCCTTCAAGGATCAGAAAGAGAAAGGGAAGGAAATTAACACACACATATTGATGTGTGCCCACAAAAAATGGATGGAACACGCGGAGGAGAAAAATCTGCCGGGACCGGAAATTTAGATCTATTAGTCTTCCTCTAAACGGAGAAGGCCTGTTTTGTGAAATAGGTAAATTGGTACGAGCACCTGCCCTAAAAGTGGGAGATCCAAGCTCAATTCCATGTCTTATCAGACTTTTTCAACTCTGAGTGACTTTTGAGTTTTTTTTCTGGGCCCTCGACAAAAAGTGCGATGTTTGTTTCGTCGACATATATACGATTTTCCGCTTATGTTCTATTGCTGAAACTAGAAATAGCGTAGTTTGATTGAAAGTACATACGAAAAGCAAAGATTTCTTCTATACTGTTGAAGAACAACGCTCACGATAAAGCATTGAGCGTTACACAGTGCAAGAATGGAATCTTTAGAAGTTATAAGATTTAAACAAAGGATTAAGTTACTAAATAAGTTTAGTGAAAGCACGTTAATATATGATGTAGCCGATATAATGCGTCCTCCATGATACGTAGACTCTTCTGATACTGCGAGAAAAATCAGAGAAATAGATGCTAGAACGAATCGATTCAAGTATTCATTTTTTCCGCGAAAGTAATCGATTAGTGAAGTAGAGTGATGTTGCATACAATCCCTTTCACACGCCGAAAATTGGATTGCAGGGGTATAGACATGGACCTAGATATTGGACAAAAAAGCAAGTATTTGCGATGAAATGTTACCTTATTTCAACTGAAACAAGTTGTCTTATGGCCCTAGAATTCTTTCTATACACACCTACAGCTCGCTCTGTATAAAAATTTGGAATCCCTTATTTCAGACATGGATTATCCTCCACCATAAGTAATCGCCCCCAATTCGATGACCCCGCTAAATTTTGCAGCCGTCACGCACCGCGAAGTTTTCACGCTCAGCAGTCGCCAGGTTGAAAATGCCGTATATTCCACCAAAACGTTTTGTTTACATCGTGCGCTCGCCACCACTGGTGCATGAAATCTCTACTCATCCCCTAAAACAAAGCATTCCTGTGCTTCCTTACCCTGGAGCTTGAAATGCAATCGGTCAAACGTGAAATGGAATCGGCGCGATGAGCATGGAGAAACCACGAAGATTGCGGGAATTTTTTTTAGAGCTCGCCCGAGTGACCATACTCAATATATTGCGGTCGTATACTGAAAACCCTCGCATTATGAACGCTGGGAAGAGTGAAGAGGATCCCAGAAAACGAAGCCACGCACCTCTTGCGAGATCTGCGAACAATAATGTTATGTGAGAAAAAGTGGGACAGTCGTGAGAAAAGTTCCAACATTTAGAAAAGGACGAATTTCAAAGCTTAGGTGGTAGATATGATGAAGCTTGAAAGTGTTATTAATTTACCTTTCGTTTTGTTTGATATAATCGATGATTTTTATCTTATACAAGAAAGATAACAAGAAGATTAAAATGCTTGTGCATGGCAGCCGTTTTAGGAAGATAGGTAATACATACGAACTTTGATAACGAGCTGATAAAAGGATTTCAATGGCTTCATTGATTACTTTGTTCTTGGACAGCTCATTTTGCAAGAATAAACTAGATTACAAAAATTTAATTTTATTCAAACATTACTTTACAGCATATTTCACCACGTAAGTTAAAGCTTATTTAGTTATAAGTATTACGAATATTTTGTTCTTTAAATCTTTCTTCCTCTTCTTTCGGAACAATTATTGTGGCGTATGATCTTTGCTATTTTTTGTATGTAATTATTTTGTTTGTAACTCTTTCTATGTGATTCTTTTGTAAGTTTTCTTTTAAATGGTGTGTCATATATTTGTATAACTCTAATCACTGCCAGGTATTGTACCTATTTGTAGTTTTTAAATGATAATAGTAATAATATTAGTTGGAGATCGAATCGAAGAATAAAAATTGATTGAAAAGTGTGACATTATCATAAAGAGGTAAATTAAATTATCCTACATCTATATATATGGCGGAAAAGTCAATTGCACAGGGTCTAAAAGCATGGAATAGATGTTCCAGAATCCTTTGCACTACCCATATAGTTTGAAAGCGGCTTTTAAGTTCCATAAAATTTTCTGATGAGCAACTGAGACTATCAGGACCACTGAGAAAAGGAAAATACTTCCAGACAACCCCCTCAAAGCAATATACGTGCAGTCGAGTTTCCCATATTTTTAATACGCTCTATTCATCTATGAAAAAAGTAATTAATGTCTCACTACATATCATGAGGCATTATTTGTGATTGACATTTTCTAAGTGGCTGAATCTGGGTCAAAGTCAATATAGTATCCCACATACAACCTAAGAATACCAATGTGGACGATTCTTCCAATCTTAGAATCGCAACTATTCCAGGTTATCATCCCCTTTGCTAATTTTGAGGATCTTATTCTTCAACCCGGAGGCCTGTCTGAACCTCATCACCTACACCATTAGCTACCAATTGCTTTGGCAAGATGAGGAGTAAGGTAACCTTATTTTGCTTTCCTCACTCAGCTGGAGTGGAAACGTCTATGTACGTAAATCACAATGACGATATGAATAACACTTTCCATGCTATTGAATGAGCCAGGACCAACATGAATGCCATTATTCTGCATCATTCTTACCTCAGTAGCTGTCTAATATTACAGACATGAACAATACTGACACAAAAATAAGTGAAATATACCGTTTTCTCCTTCAAAAAATAAAAAATATTCCATTCGTCAACATATGGAAACAGGAAGATTCTGGGGACTATCCTTATTTAATAAATTTAGCCATTTCTCCAAGCTATTATCTTCAGTTACGTTTTTCTTTCCAAGCAATCAACTTTGGGCTAAAATTCCTCAACCAACCTCGTACTATCTTTTTTCGCATCAACTCACGCACCCGTATGCTTCGTTAAGGTGTACCACTTTCTCAGCCCCTTAGTTTATCTTAATTAGCCTTATGATCGATCTTTACCAAAAACCTGGGACCATTTTACGTCTCAATTATTTTTATTATTCTTGAAACAGCTAAGTTTAAGCCAAATTAAAACGGGAAAATTAAGCTATATTTTTACGGCTGATGATAGAATTTTACTTTTTAGTTATCGATGCGGAGGGTGGTTTTGTTGTTATCTATAGTAGGTGATTTTAACATTCCTCAACTTACAGTTACCTGAAGATGGGGAAACATCTTTCCTCAGATAAAGAGTGTTGGGTCAGTGCGAAAATTTCGCGAAGCACTAGATGTTGAGAAACAATTCTTTCGAATCCGCAAGACTCTTGGCGAGATAATAAAAATCCATGCGCAGGCAATTCAAAAGAATGCAAATACAACAACAACCCTACAAACGTATTTCTGAGGTTACTTAGATATCGCTTTTCTTTTCCGGAATATTTAGGTCAAGAATTTATTTAAAAAGGCGAGTCACATAATTTACTTCGCCATATCGTCACATAATCTTCAATTTATTTATAGTTTCATATTAATATCTGGGCCTTTCTCTGGAAGAGTAGGGCATCATGGATAATTTTTCTCTGCACGTTTTTCCACATGGCCATAATGAATGCGTTGTGACAAAGCTGATTATATGCCTCGGAAATTTCACGTACCGTAACGCGTACCGCAGCTTCGATATACACTGGTTAAAGAAAAGTCGAGTCAAAGCAATTTGCCTAAAGCATTATTTTCTTATCTCGTTACCTTGATTTTTACCATTTTGGCATTTGTTAAACAATTGAAAGATTCTCCAGGATATAAAATTATTTTTCGAACGCTAGCAATAATGAAAGAGAGCTAATAATTATTCTGCAGCAAATATATCTAGGGGTGATGCTCAAGAATTCAGTCTTACGGGGTGCAGTTAAAGCCAACAGGGTACAGTACAAGGTACAGGCTCCTTGCATCAATTGCAAGTAAAAATTGATAATATGTCAAGCAAAACAGTGTGCATGTCTATTCAAATTTTACCTGCCATGTAAAGACAATATGAATGAAAGATTACAAGCGTTTGATGCAATTAATGAATAATCTAGGATTAGCTGAAATCCTTAAGTTGCAATTTTTTTCATCATAATCAGAAACAGTGCTGCTTCGTTGAGTGATCCTATAAAAATACCTATGGTACATATTTATTTTTATAGGGGAGACACACATACATAAAGTAAAAACTGCAAACAAATCACAAGCTTTCCGTTGCATACAAAATGTTGAATTCTTGGGGAAATATTCGTTCAAAATCGCATTTATGTTTATCGCTGTCTTCGGTAATGATTCAAGAAACCTGAACTGAACCTGAACCGAAAAAAGTGAAAACATTTATTTTCCGACAGGGTAATTTTAAACACCGTTACGACTAGCAATTACATACATTCCATCGCTTTACATTTTCTTCTTCGTTGATTTTTCATTTTTCTCATTCAGTAAATCATTTTCAGCTCGATGAGAAACCATTCAAATCGATTGGTGAGTAATCCACGAATTGATATAAAAAATTCTAAAAAAGGCGCGACTTAATGGCTCGCGGAAGTTGTCTCGAGTGGTTTTCCATTAACTCTGACGTAATAGGAATATTCACTCCAGAGCATGAATAATGCAGGAGGGCTGCAGAGTGAAAGACCACGGATGTCATCGCACAGTTCGCCGATAGTCAAATGCTAATTAATGGTTGCGAATCTCCCCGGACTGAAAAACATGACAGTTGCCAAATCCGGCGACTGGAATGCACGCAGGTGAAACTGATTTTTACATGTTTACCGCCTCGAAACAAAACGCTTCGAAATTAAGACAGCTCTCACTGATTAGGGGATAAAAACTTGAGATATTTTCTTCGAAAAAGGAATACGATTCAGCTCGATTACTGTCCCTCATGCGTAGCGAGCCAACTAACAAATTGATTTTTATCACACTTCATTCACTACAACTTAGGCTGTGTTTTGGGTCTATTTTACTATTTATTTGCATCTTAATACTACATAATGAGATACCCAAAATTTTGATAGGCCTCAGCACTCCCAGACCCTAAAATTCTCCCGTGACCAGTATGGAGCGATACTCTTGTATAGTATATGAACATAGGCTAATATAAAATTTGCAAAGGCTTATTTATTTACATTTTCGAAGCTTATAAGATCATATTGTTTTAGACTCTCTTTAAATTCCTTTATGGCGATAAACCGAAGAATTGATTTTATTATTGCTCATAAATAATAAAACTTCAATGCTTTTGATTTCTTGCATCTTTACATATCCTCTATCATCCGAATTAAAAAACGATGTTAGACTGAATATTACCAAAATAAATTATTTTCCTTTGTTTTTTAAAAACATTTATTTCTTTACATGCCTCATTCACTTAACCTGCAATAAAGCCCTAAAAAGTACATCATCGTTCAAATATTTACCTCTTATCTGAACACGCTAAAAACTCATTATTCTTTACAATCGACCCTCAAAGAATAATTATCTATCATCAATAAATAAAATTGTAATATAACAGTGTCCAAAAATACAATAGCATGAAATCTCATTTGATTAAAATTCTTACATTATCTTATCACATGGAAATAATTTCTCATTCTTTGACACTTAATTTTTTGTCAGTAAGCATTTTCTATCCCACTAATTTATCTCTTTCCCATTCATAATCAAATATTTGAACATAAGAGAAAATTCAATTTTCCATCTAAAAAAAATTGTCGGAGATTTCTTGATGTTTGAAACTGAAATTTTT
>KZ308144.1:3645063-3680197 GCA_000376725.2 Ladona fulva
AAATTTTTCAAATTAAAAGTAAATATTTTCTTAAAACGTATAAACAATTGAACAATGATTATCTGAACGTGGAAAATTATGCGAATTCACTTCATTAAATAGTTTAGCTTTTTTCGTGAAATTTGTAACTTTAAATTCTGTCGTGATCAAGAAATTACTCATATTAAGATGTTGGTAAATATCGGCGCTTCTTATTTTCATGTAAATAAATTAGCATGTACTTAACACAAGTGAGTTTACGCAAATAATGAAGGGTACGAGGAAGTATTTAAATGAAGTTGAATCACTTTCATCAGAAAAACAAATTCAGCTTCTTAAGTCTAATGTCGGTAAACTTTTGAAACAGTTGATGGAATAGAACAGTTGATCCTTTCCTCAAAAACAATTTAGAACTATCAGAGCGCCGCACATTTCCGCAACATTTCAAGGCAATATTAATAAAACATCTTTATATTGGCGAAATTAAGACTCTTCTTCCAACTAACTCATTAGGGAGGAGTAAATCTTACTAAAAGCCGCCATATTTAATTAATTTATCAAAGATTGTTGAGAATGGCGAAAACCTCGCGCACGATTGCTTTCATCTTAATTAAGCAGCTATTCGCCTTCGTTTCATCAGAGGGTCAATACGCACGATTTGTCATCAATCGTTGTTAATAAATGGCGTGCAGTTGGCACTAGTAATTTGGATCCCTAAATATCGTTTAAAGAAGGTTATATTGTTAACCAGAACCAATTCATACATTTATTTTTATTTCAGCGCCACAAGACTGAAGGGCTGCAGTTTGTCGATCCCCGGTCCTTTGAACGTTAATTTGATTCTCTAACGTCTGGCATACCTATAGACGCAGCCAAGGAGGTGGTTTTGGGGGTTCAAACCCTCCAAGAGAACAGAACCAGTGATAAACGAAAGCATGCGATAGGATCGCCACTTGTATGTATGAAATAAAACGCCATTGAAGATTTGTAGGCTATACATGTTAAAATAAATCAGTTTATGTTTTTATTAGATTTTAGACGGATGTATTCATTCACCTTGATTGTAGGCAATACAGTATAAACTCCATGGAATTGAAACCCCTCCCAAAGACAAATCCTGGCTACGCCCCAGAGCATAACAATAAATCATGGTATAGAGCCAGAACCGAACTGAAACAGCAAAAACCGTTATTTTTCGGAAAAAAATCAAAATTCTTGTGCCAGGAACAAAACCTAGAACTACTCTTTATAGCTTTGATTTTAGTTTTCGCATTATGATTAAGTGTAACAGTGGTAGAGTTTACTAATACAGCGGAACAACGATTTTCAAGTGACTAATTAAAAGAATAACAGACGTGATAAATTGCGACGTGACCGGTACTCGAACCTAGGTCTCCCACTTTTCGGAGAGGTATTCTAACCACTGAACAATGCTGCATCTCCTCCACGCTGCTTGAAAGTTTGCGTATTTATATCTGATAATAATAATATTTATTCGCTTTATTTAACAATTATATTTTAATCCCATACCTAAAATTTCTTCAGAATCACGAGTATTAATCGAAAATTTAATTAAATGTAATATTTTTAAGAAGTTGAACTATTTAAAACCTCCCAAAAAGACTAATATCAGTGGCGAAAAAAACAGTGCAAACTGATTTGACGTAGAATGCGAAGGAGTAAAACCAGAACTGTATGAAATTTCATTGAACCAGAGCTGAAAAACCGGAACAGAAACAGGCATTGATCGATGCCCTGAACCAAAATAAGGAAAATCGAGAATTATCAAGATTCCTTTCTTCCCTTATCTTGTGAAATTATTTAAAATTTTGAACCAAAGTTCTAGTAAATCACATCCAAAAATCTTGCCACCCAATCTCTTGAAAGAAGAATTTCGTGAGATTAAAGGACTGCTTCCATGTTAAGTAAATATTTTTGTCTTGTTTTGATGTTTATGTTAATCATATAATAACTACCATTTCTAAAGATGGAAATTGGTTATTTCTAATAAATGAAAATTCGTTCATTTAATTTTCCAGCCGCTACAAGGTCGAATAGTGATTATTTCATAGATAGATACGGAAGTTTTCATGGCCAAAGCTGGAACAGTCAATTAACACGTAGGCTATAAATATAAACTGATTCCCATCATAAAAAACACGGCCTACCTACTCTGCTACGGATGGTTTAGCACAAATTTGATAATGTATTCCTCATGTCGATTCTCATTTAGTCCATTTAGATCTTGGAATGGTAGATGAAACTTTCGACTAATAGATACTATATGGGGTATTGTTCGTTCACAGCTGCAAGCCTTTGATATCTTAGAAATCTGATCTACAATTTTAATCATAGTCCTTTTGTTGAGGTATCGAAAGAGAAATTTTCCTGAAAGAGCTTGCATGTGATAATTCTTGGGCAAAAGTTCTCTTGCTTCGACAACTGCTTCTTAAGATTCTAAATGTATAGTTAGATAGCTTTGGAAAAGTTAAAAAGCCATTATACTCAATTGGCATTCTTTGAGAAATTTATCGTTTGATTTATTGTATTAACAAAGTTGGAATCATAAAGTGTTTAAGGCGCAGATATTCCATTGCACTTCACCCATCATGATTTCTGATTCTATTTCTGTTGTTTCCTGTTTCTACTTGTATTTCAGATTATATATCCACCAATAAAAACTATATTCTCGTGTAACTCATTTTGCACACCTTTCAAATTATTTGGATCCAATTTCATCCCATCCTGTCTTGTCCACTTTCTAATTCAAAGACTGCATCGTAGTCTTATTACAGATAAGAGTTATACAATTCAGAGTTAGGAGATAAGAAAGGTCTCTCATTAAAAAACAGATGAAAATTCGTGGCTTAACCTCAGATAGAAAATCTCGTAACAGAAAGTTACCGTCACGCATCTTGATTTTCATTGCACAATGTTAAGGAGTAAGTTAAGAGACGGGCCTCAATTAGTCCAGTTAAGAGGTCTGCGCTAGTTTTTAGATAGGGACTCAAAACTGAAATCAAGTCATTTTATATCGTTCATCGTGAAAGGAATTGCACAGAGTATTCCGGTTTCCATAAATTTTATTATTATTAAGAAATTTTTTGGCAAGCCAGCACAGGAAATCCAGCTTTCGCGCAAAGGCATCAACCTTCGGTAATAAAAATTTCGAGTATATTACGTGGAAAATTATGCGAATTCACTTCATTAAATAGTTTAGCTTTTTTCGTGAAATTTGTAACTTTAAATTCTGTCGTGATCAAGAAATTACTCATATTAAGATGTTGGTAAATATCGGCGCTTCTTATTTTCATGTAAATAAATTAGCATGTACTTAACACAAGTGAGTTTACGCAAATAATGAAGGGTACGAGGAAGTATTTAAATGAAGTTGAATCACTTTCATCAGAAAAACAAATTCAGCTTCTTAAGTCTAATGTCGGTAAACTTTTGAAACAGTTGATGGAATAGAACAGTTGATCCTTTCCTCAAAAACAATTTAGAACTATCAGAGCGCCGCACATTTCCGCAACATTTCAAGGCAATATTAATAAAACATCTTTATATTGGCGAAATTAAGACTCTTCTTCCAACTAACTCATTAGGGAGGAGTAAATCTTACTAAAAGCCGCCATATTTAATTAATTTATCAAAGATTGTTGAGAATGGCGAAAACCTCGCGCACGATTGCTTTCATCTTAATTAAGCAGCTATTCGCCTTCGTTTCATCAGAGGGTCAATACGCACGATTTGTCATCAATCGTTGTTAATAAATGGCGTGCAGTTGGCACTAGTAATTTGGATCCCTAAATATCGTTTAAAGAAGGTTATATTGTTAACCAGAACCAATTCATACATTTATTTTTATTTCAGCGCCACAAGACTGAAGGGCTGCAGTTTGTCGATCCCCGGTCCTTTGAACGTTAATTTGATTCTCTAACGTCTGGCATACCTATAGACGCAGCCAAGGAGGTGGTTTTGGGGGTTCAAACCCTCCAAGAGAACAGAACCAGTGATAAACGAAAGCATGCGATAGGATCGCCACTTGTATGTATGAAATAAAACGCCATTGAAGATTTGTAGGCTATACATGTTAAAATAAATCAGTTTATGTTTTTATTAGATTTTAGACGGATGTATTCATTCACCTTGATTGTAGGCAATACAGTATAAACTCCATGGAATTGAAACCCCTCCCAAAGACAAATCCTGGCTACGCCCCAGAGCATAACAATAAATCATGGTATAGAGCCAGAACCGAACTGAAACAGCAAAAACCGTTATTTTTCGGAAAAAAATCAAAATTCTTGTGCCAGGAACAAAACCTAGAACTACTCTTTATAGCTTTGATTTTAGTTTTCGCATTATGATTAAGTGTAACAGTGGTAGAGTTTACTAATACAGCGGAACAACGATTTTCAAGTGACTAATTAAAAGAATAACAGACGTGATAAATTGCGACGTGACCGGTACTCGAACCTAGGTCTCCCACTTTTCGGAGAGGTATTCTAACCACTGAACAATGGTGCATCTCCTCCACGCTGCTTGAAAGTTTGCGTATTTATATCTGATAATAATAATATTTATTCGCTTTATTTAACAATTATATTTTAATCCCATACCTAAAATTTCTTCAGAATCACGAGTATTAATCGAAAATTTAATTAAATGTAATATTTTTAAGAAGTTGAACTATTTAAAACCTCCCAAAAAGACTAATATCAGTGGCGAAAAAAACAGTGCAAACTGATTTGACGTAGAATGCGAAGGAGTAAAACCAGAACTGTATGAAATTTCATTGAACCAGAGCTGAAAAACCGGAACAGAAACAGGCATTGATCGATGCCCTGAACCAAAATAAGGAAAATCGAGAATTATCAAGATTCCTTTCTTCCCTTATCTTGTGAAATTATTTAAAATTTTGAACCAAAGTTCTAGTAAATCACATCCAAAAATCTTGCCACCCAATCTCTTGAAAGAAGAATTTCGTGAGATTAAAGGACTGCTTCCATGTTAAGTAAATATTTTTGTCTTGTTTTGATGTTTATGTTAATCATATAATAACTACCATTTCTAAAGATGGAAATTGGTTATTTCTAATAAATGAAAATTCGTTCATTTAATTTTCCAGCCGCTACAAGGTCGAATAGTGATTATTTCATAGATAGATACGGAAGTTTTCATGGCCAAAGCTGGAACAGTCAATTAACACGTAGGCTATAAATATAAACTGATTTCCATCATAAAAAACACGGCCTACCTACTCTGCTACGGATGGTTTAGCACAAATTTGATAATGTATTCCTCATGTCGATTCTCATTTAGTCCATTTAGATCTTGGAATGGTAGATGAAACTTTCGACTAATAGATACTATATGGGGTATTGTTCGTTCACAGCTGCAAGCCTTTGATATCTTAGAAATCTGATCTACAATTTTAATCATAGTCCTTTAGTTGAGGTATCGAAAGAGAAATTTTCCTGAAAGAGCTTGCATGTGATAATTCTTGGGCAAAAGTTCTCTTGCTTCGACAACTGCTTCTTAAGATTCTAAATGTATCGTTGGATAGCTTTGGAAAAGTTAAAAAGCCATTATACTCAATTGGCATTCTTTGAGAAATTTATCGTTTGATTTATTGTATTAACAAAGTTGGAATCATAAAGTTTTTAAGGCGCAGATATTCCATTGCACTTCACCCATCATGATTTCTGATTCTATTTCTGTTGTTTCCTGTTTCTACTTGTATTTCAGATTATATATCCACCAATAAAAACTATATTCTCGTGTAACTCATTTTGCACACCTTTCAAATTATTTGGATCCAATTTCATCCCATCCTGTCTTGTCCACTTTCTAATTCAAAGACTGCATCGTAGTCTTATTACAGATAAGAGTTATACAATTCAGAGTTAGGAGATAAGAAAGGTCTCTCATTAAAAAACAGATGAAAATTCGTGGCTTAACCTCAGATAGAAAATCTCGTAACAGAAAGTTACCGTCACGCATCTTGATTTTCATTGCACAATGTTAAGGAGTAAGTTAAGAGACGGGCCTCAATTAGTCCAGTTAAGAGGTCTGCGCTAGTTTTTAGATAGGGACTCAAAACTGAAATCAAGTCATTTTATATCGTTCATCGTGAAAGGAATTGCACAGAGTATTCCGGTTTCCATAAATTTTATTATTATTAAGAAATTTTTTGGCAAGCCAGCACAGGAAATCCAGCTTTCGCGCAAAGGCATCAACCTTCGGTAATAAAAATTTCGAGTATATTAGGCATAAACTATCAAACTTATGAATCTCTTACCCCCTTGTCTTTAAGAAAATCATTCCGTAATCCTAACCCATTACAGTTATAAAAAAACTTAACCAAATATATTTACAGAAGGGTTTAGCAGACGAACAACAGCATAAATAGCCCTGAGATGTTGCATGCGCAACTACTTTTGGAATAATTAAATAGAACATATTTATTGTCCTACTATTCACTGTAGACCTTGGACGAGCTTCCTGAACTCTATGAGCATCTAGGATGATTTCTCGCCGAGGGCATTTCCTATCAACAGATATTGCCAGAAAATACATCTTCGCTCCCAGCCGATGTCCTCTAAAAAAATAGGACTAGTTTTATTTCTATATGGTGTGATCTTTAACAAAATATCTGGCAAGCAACAGTAACGATGACCAATTGTTGGCTAATAATCGTACGTAAATCTATTACATGAGCCTTCGGACCATTTCCACAGCTTTCGGGAGCCCGTCAACTGGTTATAAATAGTATGAGGTGAGAAAATGCTCCATCGAGGTAACGTCCGTCGAACAACTGTTGGCGAGAAACTGACCGAACGCGCTCCAAAAAGAATGCAGCTATCGCAGGTTGAGAACTTCAGCTTTGACAAATACGATAAACATGCCACGTAATCAATATAAATATTGATGAATAAGTTCTGACGAAGGACGTCCATAATTCTTCCGGGTAAGCACAAAGAAATTCAATTATTATTTCATAATCTTATCACGTTGTATTAGAAGCGGAAGCTACACATTTCATGACTATGCACTTCCAATCTATGGATATTTTCCGCCACTGGCAATGAAGCCTATCTCTCAAGAAATCGTAATGAACTTCGTATTGTAATGCAAGGCCGTTGCTATCCTCCCAATGATCGAACATGAATGTAGTTGATGCGGTAGATTTACATTCTCAGTTGGTGTTTTCCTTTGCTGAAGAATTTGAACTCCCGCAACGTAATTATAAAGTGTATCTCCTGGTTAAAACCTTCTGAACGATTAAGCACGACTAGAAATAATTGAACTTAAATTTTGAAAGGAAATAAAATAGTAAAGATATACATTGAGTATCAAAATCTGAACAATTTTCATTGCGCAGGGAAGATATGACGATATATTCGATGGCAGTTACGTAAAGGAGATAATCAAAGAATTTTATGAAATGTGTACATCAAGAAAATTGTTTAACCTCATTTCGTGACATAAAACTCACACTGGGGGAAAGAAGAATTGCGAGAGTAGAAAATATTACGAGTTAGACAATTAGGGGAAACGAAAACATGACCGTGTAATGCATTGCTGCAGTCGAATGTTTGGGATGCCAATGCGGGTGGATGCAATGCGGGATTTCTCCATAGCTAATCCATGGCATTCAGGACACGCAAATACAGGCTATTTTACTCAAATGTAAAGAGCACAAAGAGTAAGGAGCATGAGAGAGCTTAACTTCCTGACGCAATATATAAATTTAAATTTATTTTTAATGTAAAAATAGTTTTTAATAAAAGTCATTTTCAGGTATTGCTCAATACATTTACGAGACACATTCGTGTGTTATTGATTTGAACTATTACTGATCATATATCATACTGATTACTGGTTCGTACGTTACTGATCATATAAAGTTGTACGTAGTTTCTTCAGCTATACTACCTACTTAGTGCGTCTCTCGAAAGTTGGGTCCAATTCTCTTTGAGTAAATACTTTCCGACTAAATCAGTGTTACAAAATTTTGTATACAAAAGGTAAATTTTGATGTTTATCACAATTACAACCTATGAAAACTAAACATACCAAACTACAGAATATGCTTAACATAGCAGATAATTTTTAGTTATGTACCAAACTTAAAACATTTCCATCACGTAAATTGCTTATGATGTCAATAACAGCAAGAGAAAATTATCTCAGTGATAAACTCGCAATTCGCGAGTTTGAATGTATATTTCTCCTTTAACGTGTATGGAAACGATAGTTTATTAAGCCATGGGTGATATTACGCTGAAGCTTCCAGAAAAAGTGTGTGAAGTCACTAAAATTTCTAATTTTCATGCAAAAATTGAAAAAGAATTATCACAAGAATTGAAAAAGAAGTTTGAACGTAGGATATGTCCTACGTTCAAACTTACTACTTACGTACTTAGGTAGTTACGTACTTACGGAGCTAATCACCATGCGGAGCACCACATCGAAATTTTACCAAATTTGGGGCGATTGGCTGCATTACCATAAACCAGACTGCGTGCTTTCGGTCACGAGCTGCTTTTTCGGGCTTTCAATACGGCTTTCTCGTCTCTTTCTAAATTAATGCAGGCATTTAACTCACTGCTCAACTCTCAACAACTCTGTATCTCGATTTTGTGTATTATTTCCCATGAAAATAAAATATTCGGCTATCTTGGCACATTTTACGGACGGAGACTCATTTGGTATGCGCTAACTCAGAATTCCGATTACGGACGGAATTAGATTCCGTTCGTATCGTAATTGTTCTCCAGTTCATTACCTAGGATTACGTTTGGCAACAGTTGCTTTTAGAACAAACCCAGTACTTAGTGTACAAGTATACTTTGAGGCAGGGGAACCTTCCTTAGAAGTGAAACAATGCATACTAATGTGTAACTATGTCTCAAAATTTTAGCTTCCCCCTCACGCCCATGTTTCTCCATAGTTTTTAACCCAAGTTTTTCAAAAATTTTCTCGTACAGCAGACGAAAAAGGGTCACCAAGCCCCACTGCATACGCTTCAACAATTTCATCCTATGCGCCAACTTCAACCTACTATCAGTGTACCCAGAATCATAGTCAAAGGATCCTCCTTGGCTAGTACCACAGCCTAACATCATAACCTATTTAGAGCAATACAAAAAATCCTCCACCAATAGTATAGAGTTCAGACAAATATTTTATAAATACCTGAGTGTGTACCCAGATTACCCACCGGTTGACCGACCGAAGTCCGACATAGCATTTGCTTGCGCATTGATCTCATCCAATCATGGGATCATTAAAGAGAGTCTAAGCCCTTTATCCTCCATTTACACTGCGGAACTGTAAGCATTGAGATTGGCCCTTCTCAGAATAAAGGATAGCTGCGGAACTTTCCTAATTTGCACAGACTCCCTCAGTGCATTGCACTCTATTGTCACCATCTATCCTCCACAGTATTTAATACAGCAAATATATTCTGCACTGAACTCAATCCACGAAAAGGACACCAATATCAAATTTCTCTGGGTCCCCGGACACACTGAAATTGGAAAAAACGAAATAGTGAACAGAGCTGCCACGGAGGCCTTGGTTAATCCTATGCCAAACTCGGTGCAGGTTCCATCTGAGGATCTGAAGAAAACTCTCTGTGGACTTTGGAGCAGTGGATGCAATCCTGGATAGATCTCAGGAATGGTAAGCTGCGTCTCATCAAACCCGTAACGTCTCGCGCTCTCTTTAGCCAGGAGCAGTCGGATGGAGGAGGTCACCGTCACACGTCCCAAGATTGGGCATCGTGCCTTGATTGATTCTTACTCTTTTAGGTCTATTCTTGATCTGTCCCGGTGGGGACCTACGTGCGAAATGACCAAAGCAGTCGAAGCACTTTTAACAATAGTACTACTAGTACTCTTGATCTGTCTTCAGTAGAGAATATCCTGCCTCTAATTGAGGAATATGACTGCCCTATCAATATACGACACTTTCCCCGAGAGTGTGGCAAATACGATGTGATCCGAAGTTTGTTGAAGATCACAGGGCCATTAGCTAATATTCAGGGACACAAGGAAGACTTAATCTCCAGAGTTTTATCCTTTTGTAAAAAGACTAGGCTTTTCAGAAAGCGTTAAATGGGATAGAGTTATCCATCTCATTTTTTAAAAATATGTGTATATATTTTACTTTTTGTCTATAAATTATTCATTCTGTTTTAATCTTTATATTGTGTTTGATGCTGCTGATGACAAACTGTAAGAGGTTACCATAAACTGGGAAAAGGTGAAAAATGCTCCAGCAGTCGACACACCGTCAAATCAATTCTATTTTTAAGAAGGTTCGGAAAAACATTTTGGTTTCTGTACTCGTATATGCCAAAACTTGTTTCTCCAAGTCGATCGCGGTCGAACGAGTAGTACCCAAATTTATCGCAGCAGGCGGCAAGTTGGCCAGCCCTGACATATGTTATTGCAATCTTGATATCAAGCTGAGGTTCTCGATTTTTTCTATTTTTAAAACTCAGAATTTAAAATACGCGGAAGAATATTTTGTTTTGAAGATTGTGATAAAAACTTTTCTTAAAAGTCAGTATCTAATTTACTCTAAAACACTCAATAACGTTCAATAATTTCAGGAAAATATGATTCTCGACTACGCAGAATCGTCTCAACAAGGCAAACTCAACGATGCGGTGCAAATGATAACCTGGATCGCGATGGACGTACACGTTAAAAGAGGGGAGACACTGCTATAAATTGACCACAGTGTTTACCTATAAAATTCTTAAGAGCTTACATTAACTAATGACGACGATTACGTAGTTGTGAACCGGAAGGGATTTCGATAGCAAAGGGAGAGTTTTCTAAAACGTTTGAAAAATGTTCAAGGGTAAACTTGACAGCAGTTACAAGAAACAGGAAAAACTGCTACCTCCTGCTAGTTTTCACTCCCAACCTTAACCTGCCCCAACCTTCTGATGATGTCGCAGACGAACAATCATGCACGATAGAGGTCGGTGCGAATGAGGACTGAGACAGAAAAAACGTCAATTTTTCACTAATTCGAAAAAGTGCTCAAGTGATACTTGGAATATAAACTATGCCGGCTGAGGAAGCACTTACCTTAATTAGGTAAACTAGTTTTCCAGCAAACTTTAGAGCTAATTCTTGTAACATGAGACCATAAATTCTTGAATTTAACCCTCTCATTTTGAATAAAACAATTAACAAAAATTAACTGGCCCGTCTTTCCCGACTGAATTCTGACTGCTCCTTTCGAAACGATCCAAGAATTCGTATTGCCTTTTTTATGTAATTACCGCAATTTCGTTTACCCCAACTATTTCTGCAGTGTTCCTTTCACTACGACTTTCAAGGTATTCAACTCGCATATTTCTTTGAGATTTAAGTCTTTGTATCTTTTTCTGTGTAATGCTGAAAAAACGTTTTCTCTCACAAGGAGTACGTGAATGTTCCACGTTTGATAAAGAAATGGAAAAGATGATAAGTTTGGTGATAAGAAAACGATGGAACGTTTGAAATCCTTATAAGAAAAGAAAAGTTGATACATTCGAGAGCGAAGCTGACCACTTCTTTGAACGACGTTTATCTTTTTTTGGATACGTGATATGGCGCAGGAAAATCGGAATTTAAGAACATGTCGGTTCTCTCTTTTTAGAAAGCCATTTGTACGACGAAACCTGAAAATCCAATGTGAAACACATTAACTGAATATTAACATCGGAAAATATTATGAGAAACTTTATATTTCAAGGCATATGAATGATCATATATGTGACTTTGAAAGATTGGATATACGTGGGGTAGAATCTTTAAATATATCAAAAGAAAATAATCCGGGGGAAGAATTAACTTAACAGGTCTCGCATACCCTGTCGACATCAGTTTCAAACGCAACATGTGAAATACAATTTAGCAGAATCATATAGATTTTGTCTAAGGAAAGAAACAGAATAAGCAACTAGCTGCTTAAGGCAGAACCGCGGTTTATTTACAGCATTTGTAGAGAACATAAAGAATTGTATACGTTTCTAAAAATAACCCAGAAATATTGGAATTTGAATCAGTCGATTATTTGTCTATGTACTAATAAATAAAAATGATTTTCATTATTATCTTTTCCAACACTGGTATATCAGTGCTACTCTTTCACACTGGTAAAAAGGTACATACAATGCGTAGAATCATTTGAATTTCCCTTCCTTTATTCCCAGAACTCGCAGATTTGGGCTTCCCTAAGCAGACGGGGCAAATTAAAACAAAAAATAGTGTTATTTGTGCCTTAAAACTTTTCCTTAAACACAATGTAAAATACAAAATTTTTAATAGTAAATGTTTTAAAATATGTTGGATGAAAGAGTTAGTTTTAAACCGGTCACTTTGAAGGAGTTATCTTTCGTTGATACTTCCCCATCAGGATCGGATTTACGACTAGGCAAAATAAGCGCTATCTGAGGGCCTTGTTAAGGGAACCCATAAAATGACTTTTATGTTGTTTATAGTGAATAATCTATTGATGGAGTCCTTGTGCCAAGGCCCTTCGATTTCTGAAATTCACAGCTTTGCCCTACGTATGGTGTCAACGGTCACTATATTGAAGTGGAAAAATTAGCAATGAAAATTATTCCATTTCATTAATTTTGAGCATAAAACCTAAGTAATTGCATTCTTTGAAATGTTTATCTTAAAACTTAATTGTTATAAGTAGTATATAGGCTAGTGCGTATATGTAGACAAGTTATTCTACGGAAAAATGTATTTCATCTATTCAATCATTGGTGTACATTTTCGGAAAAAGTTAATTAAATATTATCTGACGATACGCAAACACAACAAATATTAATCCGAAGGATAAGTCCACCTATAGTCCACTCAACGAGGAATAAAATCCTGAATAAAAAACGCCCCCTCCAGACAAATCTCAACGAGATATTACTTAACAATAGTCATTACAACGGCATTTACTGATTTTTTAAAATTACTTGAATAGAGAATTTATATCCTCAAAACTGAGCTTTCAAGGCACAATTTGAGAAAATCAGGAGTACTCTTGCTGGACGCACATGAAATTCATATCAAGTTAGCTTCTGACAATGAGTCAGGAAACGCCATTTCTCGTGGATCTGCCTTTAAGATATCATTTGATATCGAAACATGAGCCCTTTTCCGCAGATAAGCCCACGCGCCAAGCTTTACTTACCCCAAATAGAATTTTTCTCCACCAGATGCCAAGGGCAGCCAGAAATGCCATGCTATAATTTGTACTTCCTCGTAATTCTGGCACCCGTTTCGTGACATTAATATTTTCATGATTAATATTATCCCGAAAGATTGTAAGCATTATAATAAGAAGGAATGCCAATACAATTTAACGTCATTTAGTTGTCATGGGATAAAATCTATAACTAAGGTGACCATATGTAAACCGAACTGGCTGGGAAAGAACCGGTTTTGGTATCTTTGACCCGAAAGACTTAACAAAAATTGTAATTTTTACCTGACCTGACCTGAGTTGGATGGCATTCTCCATAGATATAAGAGAACAATGGAAGTATATTAAAGGGATCCGCGCGACCCCACGTCAAAACTACTTCGAAAATGAGTCGCGCACAACACGCTTGGCGCGACCCACGCATTGGATCAGGGAAACATGTTTGGGAAATTGCCTACGCTCTAGGGGAACCGACAATTTATCCTAGTTTAGCAGACCAAAAATCTGGTCAACCTAGCTATAGCTATTTATAATTTTATTTCTGGTATTAGTGTGGAGTATCTTATTTGTATTGTCTTATTTTCAACCGCATAGAAATCATAACAATTTTCATGTTATGTCTCTAATACAATTATGAATCTTCACTCTGAATTAATTCTTCTTAATCAGTCATTCTTATCTCATTTACAGCTAATTGTGCAGGATTTCATAAAATGGTCCTCGAAAAAAATAAATAAAATCAAAAACGTCTATACAGAACAATCTGAAAGGGGTGATACTAAGAGCTCTGCACCTTTGGATGTTGGAGTCTTTGAGAATCTCCTGCAGAAGTTGCTACTGAAAAAAACTAACTAGAAAATAGAGAAGTAACATGAGAGGATTGTTTTAAGGTTCTGAGGGATTATAAAATATTTGAGGAGATCCCAAGGGTCTTTTTGTAATTCAAACATGAGGCAGTTGATAAGAATGATACAACAGAAAAGTTTCTGAGAATTAAAGCTACAAAAATATATCTTTGAATTTCAATGCTTTTATTAGTTTATTATGGATCTGTCTAATCCTAAATAAATAGTTTAAAATATAGTTCCCTGGGTTTTAACATAATAGTATTAATACCTTGCAGCAACCCTCTTGCCCAGGTCCACATGGATCCTGGAGATAGCTCTGCTGTTGTTAAATAATGACACAGAAATATCCTTGGCATACTCCCAGTTCTCTCATTATGCTACTGGTCAGGGACTTCTTTCTACCCAAATCAGTACACATGTCACCAGATGATCAGAAATTGGTTAAGAAAAAATTTTCACATGAGAGATTTATTGGTCTCTTTTATGAAAGTGGTTCTTACTTCACATTTTTCATTCTCTAAGTTAAAAAGGCCTCAGGCCTGCTTATTTTGATTGTCCATTGCATCAAACCTACATGCGGTTAATCTGAATGTTTGGACATTATTCTTCCCACCTAATGACAACACACGACTTTGCTTTGTGAGTCAGCTGCCTCAGCTAGGATCTCTGGAAGTTGAGGTAACTTAAGATGAGGCAAAGTCTTGGTTGCAACATCATCTCAATTTTAAAATTTTCCAGGATTATTATCAGTTTATTGCATGAGAAGGAAATGGTAGCATAATCAGTTGTGATGACTTTATGTAAAAAAACTCTTTATTATGTAAGTACTAATATTTCAGAGTATTTAAGAGACCAGACAGAACATAAAGCTGCAAATCCTACAATTTTTAATGATTATTTATCTCTGGCCAATTATTTGGTATTTTATACATATATTCTATGGGTAAGAAATAAAATAATAATACATTAATTGAAAATTGCACAAATCACACTCACAATCACAACTAAGCCCTAAGTTTATATGCCTAAAAAACAAGCTCAGCTGGTTAAGGCTGCAAAAAAGTCAAATGATGATGTAAATGTGACCTTATACCATATTAATGCAAGAAGAAGTTGATCTATAGATAAAAATCTCAAGGAATAAATTAAGAGACAAATTATATATAAAAGAGTCACAAATACAATCACCATTAAATTGACATAATTACAGTTGAACATATCATGTGATTCTGTGCATCACAGATAGCATGAAATGCTGATGATTCTCAAATTATGACCCATACTAAAGTAGCAACCAATTCAAGTTTACCTTTCATTTGTCTTTGCCTAAAACTCAGAAACCAAAAGCCCCAAAACTTTCAACCCTTCATTGTTTAATACATATCATGTGTGTAAATTTGCTAGTTTCTCTAATAACACCTGTAAAATAGACACATGAACGGAATATGTACATTAATTATAGTTTAACAGTTCATTATTGATAGACTTACATGTAAATAGACTTATTACATTTCACTAGGAACATAAACTAAAAACTACTTGCAACTCATACTTCAAGAACTATTTACATATTAATTATTAAAGTACTAAGCATAGGATCTGGCCAACTTCCTAACATCTGAAACTTTTGAAGATATTCTTATTATTTTATGCACCTTACCTTACATGAATTTGTCATTAAAAAATATGAAAGTGAAATTATTGATGTATATACTTATCAATCCTTATTATTTGAGAATGTGGGTATAAGAAATCTACAAACTAAATAAAATACACATCTAACCAAAATTAATACACTGAAATTAGCAAAGCATTCCTCTGTAATTACAGAAAAACAGCAGGTGACCTTTTACAGGAGTTACATAAAAACATATTATACCTAAAATATCAGGAGGTTATATTGCTTATTATTATATTTTATTGTAGTCCATAACTAATCTTCATTAATATGGAGGTAGATATGTAAAATAAATCGAGTTTAATAAAATAAGAACATTTAAATGTAATGAGTCATCAAGGGGTGCCCATAAAAAATGTCAATCCCTGCAGTTTTGTAAAGTTTTTGCATTAAAAAACTTACTGCAGTTATTAACAGCAAAATTTGAAATTTAAAACTTAAAAAACTCAGGCAACAATAAATTTGTGAGTATATTCTTTAGTAAAAATCAAACTGTGTGAGTTCATAAGCCAACATTTTTATGCTTTAATTTCTGGATAAATTGAGTATCCATTTCTAACTGCTTGAAATTCTTTCTAACCATTCCCTATTTTAATTTTCATGATTATAATTATGAAGGCAAGTTTTTATCTAATATCAATACTTCATTTCTACACCATGCAACAAAATGACTCCTTTAGGAGTTCTATGTGAAGAAAGACTATAAGTTTTAATAATTAACTGTATTTTGTGAGAATTAAAACTAATCAGACAGGGCAATCTGCAACTCTATGCTAGTAGGAAAGAGTTTCTGGATATTTTTATCATCTGTTTCCTCATCATCATCCAATGATTCAATTTTAGTTTCAGCGTTGAGGACAGGATTTGTTTGAAGGTTTGAAGAAATGTTACCTTCAAAATAGGATTTATCCTCAACAAAACCTTCATTCACATTGGGAGACTTTGCTTCTGGCAAAATTTCTGTCTGACTTACAAAACCTTTCTCCTCACTTTCTGATTTGCATATGCCTGAACAATTACATTTTTCCAAGATATCTTCACCATTCTTGATAATACTTTCCTCAGTTTGATTGCTTTTGATTATTTCCCCAAAAAATTCTGAGATAGGGTTTTTACTCTCCCCAATTTCTGATGCTTCATACTGCAAAACTGTTTCAAGATTAAGATCAGAAGAAACATTGTCGTTTTTTACATTTCTAGAAGTATTGCATTCCATCTCAGACACAGTTTCATCTTCTTTAAAGTCATCCTGAAGAATAATTTTTAAGTGATTATCCAAAGAGGATGAATGGAAGACTTCATCAGCAGTATTTTGGACTTCAGAAAGAGAAATATTTTCACTACAACTTTCATTATTCTCAGAGGAAATAATTTCTTTGTTATCCATGAATATTGTTTTGCCATCCTCCTGTAAGAAATTTTCACTTGTTTCAGTTATGTTCTCATCATCCATCAAAGCATCTTCCTTCACTTGTTTTCTAAGTACTGGCTCTGTTACAGGAACCAGTGTATCTTGTTCAGCTGATTCCTCAGTTGCATCATTTTTATCACTGTTAGCAGAGGACATTTCATAATCAGTTATAATTGCATCTAATATATAATTATTCTCTTCATTGGCAAAATTATCTCTGATCGATCTATCAATTATGGTGTTTAAGACAATTTTTTTACTATCTTCCCATTCATATCTATTTTTACCTAAAAGTTTTCCTTCTGCAACTTCTTCTTCATTTTCCATTCTCATTTCAGCTTCTGATGAACCTTGAGCTGCATCGTCATAACCAGATGGTGAAAGTTCAATTTTCTCATTTTTAACTGCACTTTCATTCTCTTTTTCTGGAAATATTGCAGATTGGAACTCTTTACTACTATTTCCTTGGCTATAAGAGCTCTCTTTTCCATAAAATTTTTGAAAATCAGATTGCTCACAGCAGTCAATATCTTCTTCATATTCATGTGATGACCCCAATTTCCCAGTTCCTGATGTTACTGGATGATTTTCTTCAAACTTCTCTAAATGGTAAATGGGTAATACTGCCTCTGATACTATATTGATGGATTTTGCTTTGGAAAAAATACTCTTGGACTCTTCATACCCCAGCACAGTAACATGATAACTTGCATTGATTTTAGTTAAGTCATCAGCATGCACAACTTCATCACCTACTTTACGAGCTCCACTTACATTACTGTCATTATTTTCAGTGGCATGGCGATATCTCACATCTTGATTTTGTAACATCGATATGTCATCTTTTTCATGGGATCTTTCATTTGGGTCACTTTTTACAATAACTTCTTTTGGCTCAGACAATATCTTTATTTCAGATTGTTCATGATTTTGATATTCATTTTTTATTTCCCTTTCTTTCATTCTTGATTCTTCATTTTCTGATATAATTTCTTGAATCAATGGTTTGCATGGAGCATTCCTTTTTCTATAATCTTCTCTAATTTCCCAAGGCATTAAAATGACATCACTTTTTTTGTTTTCCTCTACCTCATCTATTTCAACCTCTGGATCACTAATCATACTGCTACCAATTGAAATTATTTCAGGGTTAATCCTATCATTCTCTACCTTCTCAAAGGTCAGTAACTCTTTACTTGAGTTTTCATTGAGCCCTAAGTTGAATTGGGTTGATTTCAACTTTTCCTGCGAACTTAAATGGGATTCAGTTACTTCAACATTCTTTATAGGCACTTCCTCTGATGCTATCACCTTTTTGGAAATATTTTCGAATTCTTCTTGAAATAAAGGATGCAAGTAAATGTCTATACCATCTTCCATGGTATCTTCCAGATTTAAGAATGTTTGATCAATTTTTCTTCTCATAGCTGCTCTCCGTTCATCTCGAAGTTTGACTAAGGCTGAAAGAGAAGTAACTGTAAGAATTTATAGAGAGGAAATCATTCATTGTAAGATATGTGATTACTTTGAAATTTGTGTTTAAGCTGAGACTGTAAGCGAAATTGATTCAGGCCAAGGTTACTTGACCCTTGGCAAAGTAGGGCCAAAATCTATTTACAAGCAAGTACAAGGCCTCCAGGCTCACTTTAGCATCCACTGGAAAATAAAACCCAAATGCTATCCATACAATTTATTTATTAACTGAAGATAGACAAAACAAAATACTCCTTATCAGAGTAGGTGATATTCCTCATCAATCTCTCATAACTAAATTGGAAACTCTCTCTCTCATTAATGAATTAGAATGAATTTTTAGAATTATTTTTAACTTTAAGAAGAGGAGAAACCCATATAAATAAAGCTATTTAATATATTGGTAACAAAAGAAGCAATGAAAAAATCCAATACAAGTTGTGAGTTTTGACTATTTTCTTTATCTCTCTGACCACCAAATCATTAACACAATCTTATCAAGGAAAAGATTCTTGAACATTTTTTGTTGGCATCTAATCACAAGAGAATCTCTGGCTAATATTTTCAATGGTCACTTCAAAAGTATAACACAGCCTTGAAGGTGTGACTCCAGTGAAAGAAGGCACATCCAATAAATGTATTTTGCTCAACATAAGCCATATTAGCACATTTTTATCAAGTAAGGGTTTCCCAAGGAGAAACGGACATGAAAAAAGTCTGACGGAAATGGGACTCGAAACCCAGGTCTCCCAATTGCCAGTCGGTTGCTCTATCCATTGAGATATTCCACCAGAACATTTCTCCATGCCGTTTAGGAGACCCTTAACCTTTTTCCTTCTAAGTAAGGGTTTGTTATTTATCATGATCTATTTCAAACAATTTACAAGAAACACCCTTTCAAGAGACAGAAACACTATAGTCATTCATTGGATGTCTAAAAGCTTAAATTACAAATCTACTATCAATATTAATTTAAACATGATACTGCTTACCCATAACAGAAGCAAGGGTCTTCTTTTGTTCATCTTCATTCCATTGTCGGAGAGCTTCTCTTTCAGCTTCAATGCCACCCTTTTGCCTACAAGTTTAAGTATAAACATGAATTTACTTCAATCCATAGCCTAATAATTCATTATTATTAAATATTTCTTTTATCAAAGAAGATTTTCTATCATAAAAACAAGCTATGAGCATATTTTCTATGTTCTAAGAGCCCTGTGTGTCTTTGGTAATTGAAGATTAGTTTTTACAATTAATAAAATAATTAAGATATTTAAATTTGAATATCTAATTTTAGCTGGATCAAAGACTGCGCAGTTCTGAATTTTAACAGGTTATATATTCATGTTTAAGTCTATTCTGAAGTATTTTAATAGTCAACCCAAGAAATCAGGGTTGTTTTTTTATAAAATTATTAATGAAGTAATAAAAACTTTGAACTTTTTTAATGGATAGTTTTGTCTCATTAGCTATAATCTAACATGACTTAATTCACTTAGAAGAAAATCAATTTCTTCAGACCTCAATCCTTCAAGGACTTGATGTTCCTTACAAAAAACCATGAATTGTCCCCTGATTTAAATATAGGTTTGCATTAACAATGAAATTACCATCCTTGATTTTCAGTGCAACATTTCCTACTACTCAGCTAATTTAATAACTAAGAAAAATATTTTGAAATGGATTTAATATGGATTTTCATTGACTTTATTGAGGGAATATGAATTTGATTGCTAAATTATGAATTTTCATGAATTAATTTAAAGAGATTATCTTGCATATTTCTTTATACATAACAGTTGACAGTGAAACATTTTAGAGGTCTATCTATCCATGACTATGTCTTTAGTTTCACAGAAATATCTGTGCCTTTGAAGTCAGCAGCCAGGAGCCTGTTTAGATCCTCAACCCATCTACCATGAGCTACATCTACCAAATGCTTTGGAGTAGAAATTAGGCATAATATGCAAGATGAGGAGAAGAGGCAGTTTGTGCTTACTTTACTCAATTAACCCCAATGCTATAAATGGAAAAAGTCTCCATAAGTACAGCCAATATATAACTCTTTCCATTACCAATTTATTTTTCTTTACTATGGTGTGGTCAAGATAAATGCAATAACTTAGCATCATTCATACCTGGATTACCATACATCACATTTTGACCAGGACCATCCCAATTTTAATATATGTTCCTGGTCAATTTTTCTGTTTACCTAGTTTGATAAAAAATGTAGAGATAAAATAGAATGTAAGATACAAAGATTTTGTCAATAAAAGTCATTGAAATGCATATTTTCATAAAGTAATGACTTGAGGCAAACTTGATTTATCTTTAAAGCACATGAAATTAACTCAGACTAAGTTTTGAGGCAATATCCCAGTTTCACCTTCATCGTAGTTTTATAAGTCCTGGTTTCTCACCATCAGAATATGGAAACCCTACTCATACCTCAGAGGCTTTCATACTATTACTACCATGACCAAGGAAAAAGATTAAACAAGTTATAAAAGTGAAGGAACTTTTCATTGTTCTCCAACTGTAATAGAACATCCATCAATATATGGAATAATGATAGCAGGAGCAATCAAAAATCAACTTTCAATATTAATGGCCATCAAATTCAAGGGAAATTTCTAGGAGATGTTAATTTTTAAGGGCAAATGGATAGTGAAAATTCAATTACTAAAATCTAATTTTTTTATAGAAAATAAAATTGTGGCTTATTTCCCATATGACTCCTTCATCCATATAGGGTATTACTAGGACGATTTGAATTTCTATTTTCTTTACTTCCAAATATGATGTAGATCTTAGAACTTCCCACATGAACAGGAAATGCTTTGAAGAAAATACTAGAATCGGATATCTTTCAAAAGAAAGTAATAATGGATATTCATAGTCATGGCTGTATACTTGGTTATACAATCATGAGATTTTAGAAAAACCAGTTCTTAAAAACACCCACAAAATCATAGTCTTATCCTCCTATCTAGGAAGTCGAATATGCTGCAATGCTTTTTACATTAAATGCTTAGGTGAACAGTAAAAGAAGTTGAAGGCTACATGGAAGGATGAGTATATTCTTTAATCTTCATCCCCATCCGATCAAAGTAATGGGGAGTAGAACTTTTAATCCCCCCATATATTTGCATATGCTTTAAAGGTGATTAGTAATAAGAATGTAAACTGTGACTCAAAATAAAATTCTCCATTAGAATTATATTTAAGATGTTTCAATGTAGCAATTTCTTCTGGGAAGAAAAATGCATTGCAAGATACCTACCATGCTTCTGCACAAACTCTGTCTCGAGGAAATACTGGCCGGTCATCTAAGTATGTAAGATCTGCCTATAAGAAATTAGTTCTTTTAGCATACTGATGAAGATTACACATCTGTTTTGTGAAATTTTTTATAAAATCTATAATTTGAGGTTTCTGAGATTTTCACAACTAGTTATGAATTCTTTAGTTTCTAACATTAGTACAGTCAAATTACAAACTTAATATGTTCCAGTTTGAAGTTCATAACTCAAAGCTAAGTTTTCCATAAACTCTTTTCAGTTTTGTACCTCAAAATTAAATTAATATCCAGAGGTCAAAATTGAGTAAGAAAGAGTGTTTATCTAAAAGTTTGTGCATGAGGGGTTCATAAGTTGAGTTACCACTGCATTCTGTTTCTCACTTCATCAGATTTAAGAGATCAATACAGCTAGGCTAGAAATGAAATATTTTTCATACCACCTTCTATGTTAACTTTAAGATATAGCTCAGTAAAATCTTAGTGACATCAATAATTAATTTCATATATAGAATAGCTAATTTTTTATGTAAATACCTGATTCTTTAAATTTACAGCCATAAATCTGAACTGAACAAGAAACCTTCATATTAAAGTGATTTTGCTCAACCATACTTAAAATATAATAAAATATTTTTTACTTACACATCCAAGAGTAATGACTTTCCTGTAAAATTTTATTTCTTTCACAATTGGATTTCCCATCACATTTAACACATGTAGATTAGGCATAGAGGAAAACACCTAGATGACAATGAATCTCAACGTTAAAGCACTTCAGTTGAGGGAAAAGCAAATAAAAACTACAAAAAACATGATAAACCAATTCAAAAGTTTCAAAAGATCACTAATAAATACCTAAGTATTTAAAGGGAAGATGAAGGAGGCAGGTTGAAAAGAACCGATAAATGCTTTTGTAAATTTTATTTACAGTAAAATATGATTAAAATGCTGGCCTGCAAAATGCAGTGCAGTTTTCTTCTGATTTTCACAAAATTAAGCAATTCTAGCTTTAGGTAGCCTAGGCGTTCCCCATTACTCTAGTCTTAGAGCAGAAAGTGACATGAAAAATTGCAGGCAATATACATATTTACTAGTCAAAAACTCATGTTATTATTACATTGAATAATGCAGAGTTATTATTCCAATTCCNAAAATGACTGGTATCAAACAATACTCAAATGATGGAATTTCATGATTCATATATTTTAATGTATTTAATGACAAAACTTGTACAAATCCACAAAATTCTAAATAAATTTGTACAGGCCTTGTCATTAAATATATAAACTAGAAAATATAACTAAACAATCTTTGAAGGCCTTGAAATATGATGGAAGATAACTGATAAGTTTATTTTTCCTGAAATGCTGTTATTTGGCAATACAGTTTGATTCAAACTAAAACAAAATACAGTGGCTGAAAATATTATGTCAAAGCATCTGAATTAAGGAATAATGTATTAAAAAATAGCGACATGACATTGGTAAAATCCCTGCATGTTGGCAGGGTTTTTAGTTTATGGTAGATTAAACATGGTAACCCATGAAATCTAGATGATTAGGCGTTACTTCGTGGAAAGCCATTTAAGTAGAAAAGGATAAATTTGGTAATTTTCCACACAATATTGTGTGGAAAATTACCAAATTTATCCTTTTCTACTTAAATGGCTTTCCACGAAGTAACGCCTAATCATCTAGATTTCATGGGTTACCATGTTTAATCTACCATAAACTAAAAACCCTGCCAACATGCAGGGATTTTACCAATGTCATGTCGCTATTTTTTAATACATTATTCCTTAATTCAGATGCTTTGACATAATATTTTCAGCCACTGTATTTTGTTTTAGTTTGAATCAAACTGTATTGCCAAATAACAGCATTTCAGGAAAAATAAACTTATCAGTTATCTTCCATCATATTTCAAGGCCTTCAAAGATTGTTTAGTTATATTTTCTAGTTTATATATTTAATGACAAGGCCTGTACAAATTTATTTAGAATTTTGTGGATTTGTACAAGTTTTGTCATTAAATACATTAAAATATATGAATCATGAAATTCCATCATTTGAGTATTGTTTGATACCAGTCATTTTCTAGCTTTTGGATGTCTCTATTTTATTCCTCAATAGCTAATATTAGTTACCTCTAATATTCCTGCTCCTGATAGGTGATTGTGAGATAGATCCACAACAGACAAAGATTTACATTCCACTAGATGCATGATATCATCAGCATTAGCAAGTCTATTATGGCTTATTAAAAGAGTATGTAGAACTGGCAATCTACCTAAAGAAGTGAAGGTTATGAATGAGGCCTTAAAAATACAGCAAAATTTATTATCATCATAAACCTAAGCTCTACAGTGCCTACACTTACAAAGGTTCTCTATAATAGGTACGAAGTTATGACACAGGTTTAAAGTATCTAGATGAAGTAAATGTTCCAAATTTTCAATCTTTTCAATGACATTATGATGAAGGTACAAATTCCTTAGTTGAAGTTGGTTGTTTAAATTTTCTATCTTAGTAATTCCATTACATTCTAACCACAAGCATTTTAGTCCAGTATATTCATCCAAGTTTTCTATTTTCCTAAAACCTAGAAATAATGTGATAGACAATTAAAAAAAACTAAGTTATTCAGACATTCACTTGATACATTTTCAAATATACCTTTGTAATGAAGATATAAAACGTCATTTAAATGAGGGGTTAAATAGAAATTTTTCTTCTTGCACTCTCCTCTAAGGAATTCCTTTGTCATCCTGTGAGAAAGTTAACATTATATGTTGCTGTCTTTAATTTGATACCACTTACATCAACAAATACTCATAACCTGACCTAGGATATTTAAAAAACTCATTCTCATTGCAAGAATTCTTCGGACCTTCAACAGATGCGAATTCTTCCATTGAATTATCCATATTTACTGAACATACCATGCAATCTGTTCACTATAAACATCCCCGATGTCATGGTTACCTAAGGAAGTTGAATTCCGCCAATTTTTCGAGGATGTTTATTTTAATACGAAATCGTTCATTTCTCATTATGATTATTTTAAATAATAATTTAATTCTATTTTGACTAGGAATATCTTTAGAGATTCGCGAAAACTAATCGAATAACTTAGTTCATAATATATTGGTTACATAACCTCTGATACAAGTGCAGTATCGTTTATTAGTGTGGTTATAAGTCGAGGTGCAGAACGAATACCATTTTTGTGAAATTTTACACGCAGCTTATAAGCGACGGCACTCGAGGATTCAAGTGGTATGCCAAGCTGAGCCTAAGTCAAGCACATTTAGAAGGGGGGCAAGAAGAGAATTTTCCTTCCAAGACCAATTGAGAAGGAATCGGGTATTTTTAGTAGTGAAATATAAACTACTTTAAACGACTAATTCCACCTAACGTATAATTTATTTTCCTTTGATTGTGAGTATACCATTTTAGGATTACTGAATGACCTTTACGTCTAGTTCAATGAACCAGACACCAAATTTTAGAATAATTCATGGCAATGGTTTCACTGACTCCAATACTCAATGAATATTATAACACTGATTAGCTTTCCAAACAACTTACAACGTTAACCTGTAAATGAATAAAGATCAGAAAAATAACAGGGATCACGAAAATTACACAGTACTGCAGAGCGTAATTAGAGGGCCATTCTTGGATGTCACGGCTTTTCTGAACCCCCTCCTATGCCGCAGTGTCCCGTGGAGCTTCATAACCAATATGAGTGTCATAAATTCCCAAACTCTGAACTGAAAAGTGAATTCATATAAGGATGACACCTCGAGGGGAAGTTCCCTCCAAATTTTAACCCCGTCTACAAATGACCCTAGCCGTCGAGTAACCAATAAAAACATTCTAAATCTCATTCATTACAAAGACTTCATTAAGATACCGTCACTAGCGACAATTTGCATAGCTACCGATAGCTAATAGTCATTACCGTCATTACGGTCATTACCGCCAAGACTCGATCGCGTTGTCGATAGGGTCCTTGGGTCGATATATGGTCGATTGTATTGGGTTGCTTCCGCGCCTCCATGCCTCCATACTGCTGAAATTTCTAACCGACAAGAAGCGGCGTGAAAGCAAATGAAGAGTATTAAGGTGATTGTTGTATGATTTCTTGCTTTTTGTAAAAAACATTTCCATCAGAGCTTTATATTCCATTCTTCTCAATGCCTCATTTACCATTTTTGTTGGCTATTTATTACGCTGATTGGTTTCACCAGTGTCCCGTTGTTTGTTGTGTACAGCTACTGTCGTTAAGAACCTTGTTGGGTTCTTCGTCATAATTTACTCCTGATTTTATGGACGAACACCACAGACAATACGATATCTTTAACATACTGTGTCTGATGAGGGTGCATGTTTTAATGGTGCCGCTGGATCATGTTATCCAGTCTTCGCGTGCACTAACTTCCTCCTCGGTGGATGGCTTCTTTCATAGATATTACTGATTTAGTGGTTTTGGTTTCACACCAGAATGCCATTACTTTTTTATTTTCATTACTTGTTTTCACGTGTTAACCGTTTCGACCTCCATTTATCCGTGATCTAACGTCACGTCGCTTTTCTGGGTTGAATTCCCCACATTCTCAGTGGTAAGATCCATAGAATACTATCAAATTTAACTCATCGAATGAAGCTAAGTTTGTAAATATATATTATCGAATGGTATCGGACAAGTAGAAGTTAATCATCACAAAGTTTACTTGTGTTTATATACTTTTGTCGTGTCATTTTGAAGACGATTGGGAAGAAAAGTTACTCTCTCCCGTAAATCTTAACCTTCCCACATTCTAGCCGCACCTAGTGCACCGGCAGTATTGACATCGTTGGGATAGAAACATTTTAATTCTGTTGGTGTTTCTGTTATGGACAAGTCTAGGTCAGCTAAAGTGAATTGTTAATAAAGGAATCTGAAAGTGTATTTAACATGTATATAAATACCTGTTTGGAGGAACAGTACAGTATCACTCTACAATCTTTGTTATGGCTAATTGCTGTATTCTGTTGATCCAGACTTGGCGATGACAAGGAAAACTTTTTGTGTACATGAATAGAAACCTGCCAATTGAAAATTCTGTCATTTCACTTTTCAGGAATAACTGTGCTAGAATGTAAGTTTTAGAGGAAGTTGTTTTGTGTTGTGGATCCTTAGGTATGTGGTACACTTACTATATAGATCATTGTGTGATGTAGCATTCTCAGTGATAGCATTGTGAATGATAATTCTACAGAGCATTAAAGAGAAATGCGTTTTACACCTTTGGTACTAGAGCATTCTGCTAAAGTAATGGATTATTTTTTTAAGTTGGCAACTTTCCTTCGAAGTGGGACCAAGTATGGCTTGCACTTATTTCTGCCGCTGTCACAGTTGGTAGTGTGATAGCTGGAAGGGATGAGTTGGGGATAAACTTCTTGAGGAATTCAAGGAAATTCAAACAATTTTAACCCTCCATTGGGCACCCCTCAAACACTCCTTAGGTTGGGCACAGTGTGCCTGAGAGGTTCACTGTTGAAAACTGGCCTTAAAATCTATGTCGAGCTATTTTACCAAAAAACAAAATTCCTCACCTTTGTTTTAACCCTTCTACTGCCAGTCAATTTTGGGTGGGATGTGCAAAGACTGCCAAAGCTATTTTCAGGAAGTTTGCATGATTTCAGATTTTTATTCTGAAATCTAGTACTTCATTTTATCTGAAATATAGTACTTTATTTTATTTAATACATCTGGATTTTTTTCCAATGCTGAAGATATATTCAGGGCTTAGAACCATGGAAGAATTATGGGGGTTGACTATTAATTTTATAAATGAAAAAATAACAANTTTTTATAAAGGAAAAAATAATTTAATTACTAATATTGTAAAAAACTCCAAATTCTAAGTTTATTTACATTATGATTAGAAAAATATTATTTATATGAAATTAAATAGTATCTTTTTTTTTAATTTATTTTTCTCTCCAGTGGTACATTTTCACGGTGATCGATTAATTTTTGAAAGAGATATAAAATATTATATGTGACTGTACACTCATGCTCTCATCAGCTAATCCACATACTTATGGAAGCATTCACCATGAAGGCCTTTATTTCATTTAGCGCAAACGGTTAGTGATCTTTTTCTCCGTCCTCTTCCCTTCTCCCCTCTTTCACTGCACACACAACAGTCCTCCTTTCTATTTGGCAATTTTATACTTTTTTGCCACCACATGTCTCTGTTGATGCAGGTTGCCGAACTGTTTAGCTTTCCTTGAAGCTATTCTCTGCCAAGTTCCTCAATAATGCTGATAGTTTGTTGCCTGGAAAAAGGTATTTTTTCCAGATGTCAAATTTTCCTTACATATTAAATAGGAATTCAGGACCATGTGCATAAAAATAACGAAACATCGTTTTCCAATGTTTTACTGTACGTCTATCGTCAAGATAGGTATAGAGTATCATGTCTGACGTGTCAATTCCTCCCATATAATTGTTATAGGATTGAATAATGGAAGGCTTCTCCATGTCTTTTACCTGATCTCGCTTTGTAGATGAATGTTTACTCTTTTCTCCTTTGCATTTCGTCGAAGGAAGAATTACAGGAAATCGCTGGGATAATTTTTCCTGCATGGCAGCAGCAAGAGTATGACCTCTACGGCTCTTCTCGTACATGAAATTTTTCTTTTAATTCTGAATTTTTCATTTCATCAGCATCAAAGCTTTCATCGGCACTCAGATACTCATGGGGGTATAGTGGTGCCTGGAAACTAAGTTGGTATGGTCAATGAGGGGCTGTATTTTGGCATATAATTTGGAACATGGATCATATCCTGCTTCCCCTGGCCGAGGCAAATATTTTGTATCAGCTGAATGAAAGAATTTCAAGATCAATTGGAATCGATTTCTAGGAAACATCTCATGAAACCATCTGATGTATTGTGATTTTGAGTGAACCAATAGGATTCAATTGTTGGCCTTTGAAGAAGGCCCATATTAAAAGTGCATGCAATTATAGCATTTATTTCGGCAACCGTTATTTTTTCCCAATTTTTTGCACGAGCATTTGGAGTAAGACGTCCATCATCACTGAGAAAGTTTTGAGCGTATGAATTTGTTTCCTTAACAATTTCATGCAATTGAACTTGTGTAAAAAATATGAGCATGCTTCGGTCCTGGTGTCTCTGGAAACTCAATGGGTATCTTTGGAGGGTTATCACCATTCACTCTCACTTTGACCCACTCTGCTTAGTCTGGATCAGCATTTCTATCCTCTTGGTCGGACCCACATGAGTCATCTCCCTCAGAGGAAAAAGAGATCCAACACCACTTTGTCCCTGGCCTTTTGGTGTAAACGAAAGATTCTTCACTGCTAGAGGAAGAAATCTCTTCATCTGAGGTCTGATGGCAAATCACTGTTATCATCATTAGTGATGAGCACATCTTTAATATCCTTACTTTTCAAATACTTTGACATTTGTCACAAAGGCAACCCTAAAATAACAATTTCTAAATTGTATCAAAATGAAAAATTATAAATCACAAATTGTCGTATCTACTTGTTCAACACTAAAAGTCATGGAGAAAGAGGGGCGCATAGTTCAGGAAAACTTATTTAGGTACTTGAATTTGTAAAAGATAACTATTTTTCCAATAAGATGCAGTTCTGTAAGAATTGAACACCACAGGTTTTGCACTGATTCTTAGTAAAATTAGATGACAGGAAAGGTGTGGCGAATAAATAATACTGCAAAATATGATAATCTGGGAGCACGTTCCCAACTGTTCCACGCTCTAGCCAATCTAAGTTTCAATAACTCCCCGTTCTTCTCCTCATCCTTATATACCTGACCAGCCTAATGGCGGCTGATCTGGCATTCATAGGGTGGTCCAGGAAGAACGATCAGCCAGATTGTGGTTCATGGGAACATACTCCCAGGACACTAGATGTGCCGGATTCTTTATTAAATGCAAGCACAGAGATTTGTAATGATCATACATGAACAAAAACAATCTTCCTTTATGTAAGGTATGGATAACACATTATCAGAGTATACAATGAGATGGATAGGCATAATAACACTTGTTGAGACTGCTACCGCCGTTGTGGGCGCCACACTGCCTTCTGCCTTGTAGATGGCGACTTCCACCCATCCAACTGCCAAGGTGTAGCATCTGCGTAGACTTGAATCACTGTGGAGGGAGATCGTAAAGATCTCCGCTCCTTGAAGGTTCCTTCCTTTCACAAAGTGTCCAGCCAATTCGTGTCTCTTTTGAAAACGTCAGAGGCTAGGAGTAACGGGAGACCTAGCAAATAGCATATCCATGACATATCCCTCAGCCTTGGGGAGGTCCTTTTTCTGGAGGCGTGGGATGTGTATGAGATGATGTATTTTACTAGCAAGCCTGGGGTCAGGTGCACTTAAATTCTTTGTATCAATGTCAGTCCTGAGGTAGCTTATGGTTTTGGTCGGGATTAACATTAACATTATTGGACTTTTCCCTATTGATGGTGATGCCTAGGTCTTGCTCTAAGAACTTAATGATTTAAAGCGTTAATGCTGCTGTGTTGGTGCCAACAAAAAGCCAGTCATCCAGCTAGGGAATAAGAGTTATGTTGAATTTTTGTTGTACTTCTATGGCAAGTGCCCTGGCATATCTTTGCATTATTGCAGGAACTAGGGTGTGTCCCATTGGGGCACGCTGCATCTTGTAGCTTTTCCCATTTACGTGGATACTGCAGAATAGCCTACAATCTTGGCGTATCAAAAGTTTGTGGAATGTGTCTTTAAGGTCTAATTTTGTTAACCGTGCAATAGGCGGAATAATTTTGAGCCCTTCTATCACTGTCTTTAGGCTGAAGAACAGGATGTTACAGTACTTGGTCCAAGGTAACAAATCTAAAATAAACCTATGTTCTCTGGAAGATTTTGGTAATGTCTTAGCTCGGAAGGCGCATTTAGGATGTCCTTCCCTGAGGACCCCTTGTTTTACTAAACACTGCACAATAGACTGCTATTTGGGGGTATCACAGGAGGTGTGAAATACCAATGGTGCACTTGGTGGTTTCAGGAGATAGGCCTCTCTATATGCTAAATCAAACACTGACGCGGATTCAAAGGGGTATGACAGCACTGGGGGTAACACTGTGGTTTCACACGCGGTAGATGGTGGTGCATTAGTGCATTCCTTCAGGACCTTCAGCATTTCCTTCAGGACCTGCAGTTTCTTTAGCAATGTCGTTCTTTCTTATTTTTTCTTGTAACTTCTTCTCCTCAATTTCGTTCTTTTTATTTTTTGCTTCAAGACTTTTAAATTTAATCTCAAGATACTTTTCATAAAATCCTCTCCTTTCTTTTCGGATCTTCCTCATTATGTCAAATTTTGTTGGCTTTGATGGCTTAATTTGTCTTGATTACCTCTCCTGAGGAATCTCAGTTTCTGTATGCAAAGTAACCAGATATTATATACTTCATGTTAGTACATATGTTATCGTTATTTTATTCTCTTTAAAAAGCAAACAACTTGTAAACTGAATTGAATTTTTTGTATTATTACCTGCAAAATAAAATAAACCCACATTAAAATATTAACTTAACTAAAATGATTTGCAAAAAAACCAAAGGAAGAAATTTTTTCAGCCAGACTAGCATGTTGGTGTTGAGACCAGACGTCATCTGACTTCTTTGCTGCATCTCTTCCACCACCAGATCATGAGCCAATCTTTTTAGGAATCTTCTTTGACGCATTGGTTCCAGTTGATTGCTAAGGTAAATAACTTGAGAATTGATGCCCCCCAGATTTAGCATGGCAAAGAAGATTACGATTTGCCAGTACTTTGTTGTGGTCTACACTGCAAATAGCACACATTTGATCTGCTGTATCTACACAACTTTTGGTGGAGTTGTGAAAAGTGATCACCTCTGGTTTCTGTTTGAATCCAGATCCAGGATTAATATTGTCATCAGAGAGAAGAGAGGATGCAAAAATTATGTTTTTCCCTTTACACAGGGGGTAGGAAGCCAGAACCATCCCATCATGGAAGCCAAACATACTGCTGTATTGTGCTCTTCCTTTCACATTGACAAAAAGGAAAGGCAGTTGTCTTTTATTCTTTCTGACTGTGCCAACATTTGACAACTTCTTTGTTTTCAATTCATCGATGAAGTTGAAATCAGTAAACCAATTATCGGTACTTATGTTGTGACAAGATCCAAATAACGGTGCTTCTATTCTCTTCACCACATCAAGAGGTTTATTGCTCACACAGTAAGAACGCCCTGGCTGTTTCCCTGCATATACTTCCATGTTAAATGTGTAGGTTATTCTTGCATTGACAAGAGAAACAGTTTCATGCCATTTTTGGTTGGTTTTGATTGTATATATTGTTGAAAAGGGCTCCTACCTCTAAAACCTGGAAGCATCTCATCTATGGTGACGTTTTCACCAGGGAAATAGGAGTTCTAACTGTTCTTTACAAATATTTCAAAAACTTCATGAATTGGAGAAAGGTGTTTAGATGCTTTTTGTTGGCTTCAGGTAGTTCGGTCATCAAAACATACGCAACAAATGAGGACCATGCAATGTTTGATCTGCATAACAAGGCTGAATTTTTCAATTCCATCACCTTCCTGCCCAGTAAGTTCCTCCAGACATTGACGATTTAATTTATTAACACCTGCTAAATTCTACAAACCAATCAAAGCCTTCAGATCAGTCACATTGGTGTGTCTGATATCTCTCTCTCAAGCAAATTTGAGCTTGATTGTGTCCATGTATTGGTTTGTATATGTGACACTCGTTCAACAATTTTATTAGAGATTTAAATTACCCTAACATTCATGAGCAGTTTTAGCATTGCATGCAGTTTCTTTGGCTAGGAAGGTGAATGATTATAATATGAGACCATGCATGACGTTTTTACGATGGTGGCTTTATATTCCACTTGGTTTTTTTAATCTCTTCCTAAATAAAGTTTCATATCTGCAGCTGACAAATCCTCTTCAAGATAGGTCCTTGCCAACTTGTACCTCTCTTCCCCCAAATCCTCATTCTCTGCAGGGTCATCTGATTCATCATTCAGCAGCAAACCCCTAATTTCGTCAATGTTGTTTGGGTTATTCAAATCTAAGGTTCTTTTTGCCATTTCAGGTGATATTCTGCAACAGAAGAGAAGAAACAGCTTCATGAGTAAACTTGAAAACAAGTTGGGGCATATTGAGACTGAGAGGCACAGGCTGAAAACTAGTAAAATGTCACTTTCTTCTACAAACTAACTTTAAATAATGTATTATACATTCAAGAAATGAGCAACTTGAATGATTTAATAAAGAAAAAGCAATAGTACCGACCTTAAAAATACAAACTACTTTGGCCGCTGTGTGCCTAATGGGCCAGCAAGGGTTTGTGCTTTCTCCATGGGTGTGAGGGGTTAAACTGACTATCACCACCAAAAGTTAGGAAGCTACTGGGAGGGTGGGGTTCCAGTGATGTGCGTGGCAAGAGGGGTGAACTGAAAGGTAATTGCAGAGCATGACAAATCAGCCGCTCCCAACGGGGTTAAAATTGATTTTGCATTCTTTTGCTTTCCCTTGTAAAGACTTTGAGAGAAAATGTAAGAAATAAGGATTGATTTCTGAAGGGGGCTAAGGTTCAGGTATTTAGATAATGTTCTTGGAGTAGGAATGGTAAATAGAGCATAGAGTTAGGAATAAGACTGGAAAGATCTTCTAAGATAGATAGATTGACCTAATATTTACTAACCATTCTTCCACAAGTTCCACTGGGTATCGTCACTAATTCACGTCACTACCTTCAGCAACGAAGAAAACAAAAAGAAATGAAGGTAGGGTAGGTGCAGACCCTCCTCATACCCCTCTGAGTGTTCCACAATATATTCTCCTTGTTGCCTTTGGCAACATGCACAGCCAGCAGGAAAACAAACATGAAAAGTTGGCATGGCCTCGCCACCGACCACTCAAAAACGTTTGACAAGAACTGCAAAAATTTTAATTGCTGAAAAACTAAACTTTGGATGAACTCTCCAACAATAGATGAAGAAACCACAGTCACACTCAATGTATGGAGATCTTCAAAGTAACTTTAGTACTCTTTCTTCCCACTTAAAAGTCATATTAGATCAGGAGCGATCTGACACATCTGCACTGTGAGACTTATATTTTATTTTACCTGGGGAAGATGAAACCATGCGGTCTACTCTTCCCCTGCCCAGGGTCTCTCTAGTGTTACATCATTTTATAATAGATGTAGGTCAAGTACATTAACAGCAAGAAAATATCAGTTTTCAATAGAAAATAAATAAATAGTAAAAGGTAAGTAATGGATAAAACTGAATAATATAACAATAAATAAACACAACATACATAAAACCAGCAAAATATATAAATAATTAACGTGTAAGCTGCCAAAGCCGGAGGGTCCACCGAGGTGGAGACAGGGAACGCCGGAGTAACTCACACTCTCTCCTTTACTACATTTATTCAAAAATACCACCCGCACCATACTGTCCCCGTACTGTCTGCCGACTGCCCCCTCGGGGCTGGTTTTTCCCGACCACCTAAGGGCGGGAGGAGTTCCAATCGGCATCCTGCAACTCGGCAAAACAGCCTAGTTGCACAGGGCAGGATTGCTGACAGAAGTTTCCCCTCTCTCCTCCCACCACTGGACTTCCATTCGCTTCCCAGAGTGTCCGATATTCAGTCCTTCACATGCCCGCAGAAACCTAGATCGCTTTCTGCAGATCCACCAGTTCTGCAATTTTGGCCCAGCCTCAGTTCCTTGTCCCCACATTCCTTTGTTTCCGTAAAATAGCTACGGTTACCTAGCTTAATCATTTCCTCTTCTACCTTGATTATACTTACATCTAGTAACACCATTTCCCACAATTTTGCCGTCACAACGCTATTCCAATGGAGGAACGGAAGCCCTCCACCTTACAAACGACAGAATTTAATAGTTCTTAGGTGTAAAAATAATGATGGAAAATAAATATTATAGAACACTTTATTCGGTGAGGTTTGGCCCATGTGGGCCTCTCTTACACCTAACCTCTGCAGTCATACATTTACATAGAATTTCAGAGATTAAAAATTATAAAAAAAATACATTTAAAAAGGATAGGGTTGTGGGGAAAAACTCCTCGGCTGAAGGCTTTCAGAGTAAAACCCACGGTGCGGGAAAACTTTCAT